>LPNX011084107.1:0-173787 GCA_001517045.1 Pseudotsuga menziesii
ACCCCTAATTGTCACCTAAAATCAGAGTTTTCCGTTTATTTCAGTATTATGTGGCATCTAACGTGTCCTTAAAGGAGTCCATGATTGTGCATCAGCCCCTACTCATTGTTATGTTTCTTCAAAAGTGGTTCAAAATTGTTATCTTGGAAGGAAAATCATAATAAATTTTGGTTAGTTCAATTAGCTACAGGGACAAAAAAACGGTGATTGAATGGAATCATCAAAAAAGAAAATTGAAATTCCATACCATTAGGATCCTATAATGCTCTTATTGGGATGGATTGGTTGGAAAATCATAGATCCAAGGTAGAATGTTATGAAAAGGTTTTTGAGTGCATTGACGAATAAGAAATGCCAAGATTGGTAAGAGGAATTTCCAAGCATGTTTCAGTAAGGTATATTTCATATTCTCTAGAGGAAAAGGCTGAAATATAGAAGACTATCCATTGTTGCAAGAGTTCAAGGATGTGTTACTAGATGATGTGCTAGGAATGCCACTGAAAAGAGACATTGATTTTACAACTGATCTTGTCCAAGGGAAACACTAGTTTCCAAACCTCCTTATAGAATGAGCATGTCGGAATTGGTAGAAGTTAAATATGTAGCTGTAAGAATAATGGGAAAAAAGTATATAAGACCAAGTGTGTTTCCATGGGGAGCACTAGTGTTATTTATCAAGAATAATGATGGGAGTTTAAGGTTTTGTATTGATTACAGACAGCTAAATAAAGTGACAATCATGAAAAAATACACATTTCCCAGAATTGATGATTTGTTTGATCAAATGAAGGAATCCAAAGTGTTTTAAAAAATTGACTTGACGTATGGTTATCATCAAGTGGGGATAAAGGAATAAGACAATTCAAAGACATATTTTTGGACAAGAAATGACTATTATGAGCTCAAAGTGGTTCCAGTTGGTCTTACCAATGCACCTACCAAATTCATGTGCCTCATGAATAGTGTTTTTAGCAAGTATTTGGATAAGTTTGTGTTGGTATTCTTGGATGACATTGTTGTTTATTAAAGGAATGAAGAAGAGAATGAGAAACATTTAAGAATGATGTTTCAAGTTCTTAGATAGTACAGATTGTATGTGAAGTTAAGCAAGTGTGAATTCTATCAAAGAAGGGTACAATATTTGGGTCATATTATATTAGAAGAGGGAATTGTGGTGGATCCTGAAAATATTGAAGTGATAATGGATTGGCCTACTATAAAAGGTTCATTGAAGGATTCTCCAGGATCTCTCATTCAATTACATCCCTGGAAAGGAAGAATGCATATTTTGTATGGTTTGAAAAATGTGAAGAAAGCTTTCAATAGTTGAAAACGTTTCTTACCAACACTTCTATTTTGAAGATTGCAGATACAAAGAAATATTCAGTAGTGTGCACGGATGCTTGCATTGAATGATTAGGTGGAGTTCTTATGCAAGAAGTCATTGTGATTTTGGATGATTCAAGAAAATTAAGGGAGCATGAAAAGAATTATGCAACTCGTGATTTAGAGCTAGCAACCATAGTACATGCTCTAAAGATGTAGATAAATTATTTGTTGGGAAGAATATTTGATATTTGGAAAGACCACATGAGATTAAGTATTTGTTTGACCATCAAATATTGAATGCTAGGAAATCTAGATGGTTGGAATTTCTATGTGAATTTGATTTTGAAATCAAGCTTGTACAAGGGAAAGAGAATAAGGTTGCATTTACCCTGAGTAGAAAATTTCATCTAGTAACATTAAGTGTATGCAAATAAGGTTTGAGTACAAGAGTTATTGAATCCCAAAACAATGATGAAATTTACTTTCAAGTTAAAAAAAATAGAAACATGGGAAAACAGATGAAAAGTGTGAAGGATACCAGCTCGGTGAAGACAATGTTCCTATTTATAAAGGAAGATTGTACATTTTGAATTGTGCATATTTGAAGAAGTTAGCAATGGATGAAATTTATAAAATGCCATATTATGGACATCTAGGATATCAAAATACAATAACAACAACAATAAATCAATACTTCTGGCATAAAATGAAGAAGGATATAGAAAAATACATTGCTTGGAGTCAAAAGTGTAAACAAGTCAAGGAAGAGAATCAACACCCAACATGACTATTGCAACCCTTTGCCATTCCTGAATGGAAGTGGGAAGTAATTTCTATGGACTTTATAACATGTTTTCCAATGACACTGAAGAAGAATGATTCAATTACGGTTTTGGTGGATAAGATATCAAAGGCATCTCATTATATTCCAGTCAAGTCCACTCATAAAGCAAGTAACAACAAATATTTTCATGAAGGAAATATTTGCATTGCATGGATTATCCAAGACAATAGTTTTAGATTGAGATACAAATTTCACATCTAAATTTTGGAAAGGATTATTTTATGATATGGGAACACAAATGAATTTTAGGACAATGTATCATCCTCAGACAGATTATCAAACCAAGAGGGTGAATCAAGTTCTCGAGGACATGTTGAGAATGTATGTGATGGATAAACCATCGATGTGGGAAGATTACCTATACTTCATAGAATTTTATATAACAATGGGAATCAAGCATCCTTGGGAATGACTCTATTTGAATAATTGTATGGAAAAGGATGTAGAAATCCAGTGAATTGGGATAGTCCAGTGAATAGGGTAGTTCTTGGGATAGAAATGCTCAAGGGAAATAGAAGAAGAAATTGTTAATATTAGGGAGAATTTAAAGGAAACCCATTATAGGAAGAAGAGATGGGGATCATGCTTATTAAGAGTAAAACCAAGGAAAATTTTTCTAAAGTTGGGAAGTTGTGCCAACTTGGAACATGGATATTTTGGTCCATTTGAAGTCCTTGATAGGATAGGACCAGTTGCATATAGGATTGCATTGCCTACTAGCATGAGAGATCATAATGTTTTTCATGTTTCTTTTCTTAAGAAGTATGTACATGATCCTAATCACATAATTGATTGGAATGTGATACATGTGGAACCCAAGGGAGAGTTCCAAGTGGAGCCTATGTGCATCCTTAACAAGAAGGTAAAATTTCTATGGAACTAAGACATCAAGCATGTAAAGGTGCAATCGAAGAACCTTGGTCCCGATGAGGCTACATGGGACTTGGAGGATTCCATGAAAGAGGCATACCCATTTTGTTCAAGTTTTGAGAAAACCAAGGATGATGTTGTTCTAAGGGGGAGGGGACTATAACACCCTCATTTTGACCCCTATAATTTATTGGATTTATATGTAAATATTGTTTATATGCGATGTGTGATTCCTAGAATAGAGCTCAAGGACGATTCCCTGCTAGTGAATGGTCGGGCATTGAAGTATAGTATTTTATATTTTTCTACCCATGTTTGAGTAAGCCATGGAAAATTGTAAAATCATGTAAATATTTATAATGCAATAAAAACACCAACAGTTGGATATGGAAGAAACTAAAATGAGGGGTCCATGTGTATACTCTAGGGAGAGGTGATTTGTTGTGGCATTGAACCTTGGGTTCCCAAATTTCATCCTAAGAAACCATGTTGACTAACTATGCTGACATTTACTTATGTTGTAAGACGTTAGCTAAGAAATCAGCTTAGAACTTAATGGCGCATGCCAGGTACAACCCAAAATTTTGTGTGGATGAGTATGGGGTAATTTTACTTGACCCATAAGTAATTTTTCTCATGGGAATTCATATTCCATCTTCCCCAGTCCATTTTTATCAACCAAAGATCATTTTTCAACATGCTATGCATTCCTAGCAGTGAAATTTGTAGAAATTGCAACTTGGAAAGAACCCATGTTTTTAAGTGCAAAAAATGCCTAGAAATTCACATGAGGAATGAAATATAATGGGGGATCCAATATATATACAAACCATGGGGAAAATTTGGGAGTATAAACAACTCAAAAATCCATAAGAAGACCCACATTATAAGCTTGGAAGTTGAATTTCATGATTTACATTCACATGGCCAAATTGGGGAAAATTCCAAGAGTGGATTACAGTGGGAGAGATTTCAGAGGTTTGAATTTCTTAATAAACCCAATGAAGGAAAAAATATTTGAAGTTTTAGAATATTGAGTCATTCTATTCCCACGCTAAATAGAACTGGAGGGAAGGAGCACTTGAGGGAGCATGTAGCAGAGAAGATGACCTTCCCTGCGTTGGGTGGTAGGTATTGTGGGCTCCAAGGTTGTTTGAAGCCAATTTGATATTCTTCTAGCTCAATTGTTTATCTCATTCGCTTATATATCTGTTTACTTGCCTCCCTATATGCTTGATAAACCCAGATGTGTGATGGATTAGCATAAGTTCTTGTACCTATGGCTATGAGTGAGCCTAAGTAGTTCCTCTTTAGTGGATATATAACCCAACTCGAGGGTGGTATCTCAACTCAAAGAATATAATATGGATAGAGGCCTACCTTTGGGTGGAGTGTTTCTCTTTTGTAGACTATTGCTGGTACAACTTCAATTAAAAGATAAGTGCTTTATGTGTTTTAAATTATGTCCAATTTCTGTGTTATGAATGTTTATTTATTCATCTCAATTTGAATGAAATGGCCTACTTGAATTATTTAGTAGGAGGCATGTGCATAGAACGAGAATGAGATTAATTATGTGTGTGATTATTTTATTATTATGCATGTGAGATAAATGTTGGTGGGTGCATTGATAGAGTTTAATTCCGCTTTGTATTTTAATTATGCATTCCACGCATTTGAATAGTTGTCAATTTCATAATACAACCTTGGGGGGAGAAAGTTAGTAATCCCTCTATTTTCCATGTTCTCTCTGTGGGTCATATCGATGGGAGGGGACGTGACATCGAGGCATTCTGTAAGAGGAAAAAAAACATGGAGCACCATCAAGCACATCCAAAGAGAGAAGTGTTAGTATTTCTACTTTAATTCAAATTGATTAGGATCTTTCTATGAAAGAATAACAAGCACCAAAATATATCCAAGATAAAAAAGAAACATATTTTCCTCGAGGAAAACATAAGGAGAAAATCTCGTAAACTTCCTCATAATAGTTTCGTCACTAATACATCATCACAAGATGGAAAAACCCACGAATAAGAAGTCTTCTACAGATCTCGCTCTTTCTCATCTAGTGAACTTGTCCTTTCTCTCTCTTAATGCGAACTTGAGAGTGAGCAAGTGTGTGTAAATGAGGGAGGGAACATCCCTATTTATACATATAATGTGATTGACCTAAAACTTAGCTAGGCTGAACTCTTACCCTTGTTAGGATTAATTAATCCTCCTTAGTCCAATATAGTTTAGTTGGTCATTTTTCCTAACTTAGGAAGTTATTATCAATGTACTAGAGTATGGGGGACACACCTATGGGTTATATTCAACTTATTTCATCTTCATGCATGAGTTTATGTTCCTTTGGGACAAATACCTACATTATAGGATCCCACTCTGAGTGCCACCAGTAGTCACCTTCAGTTGGTTGTGGTAGGTAAGAAGTTATGTTGAGTTATCCTCCAGTTACTTTCAGTTAAATCACTATCAGTTATCCTAGCACCAATTTCGCATGCATGCAGAGAGTGTGGTTCCTTTTGTCCAACTACCTCATCAGTTAACTAATTGTAGACTAATTTAGACATCCGAAGTTAAACTAGTGAGCTCCAACTATGATTTTTCCAAAATGAGTTAACTAAACAGTTAGTTAAAGTTGGTAGATTTGAATCCTATCCATAGTATTAGAATTCTATTTATTGTACTACCATTGTATTACTGATTTATAAATGAAGATTAATGTTGTGATTATCTGAGCATTTCTTGTCCGATTAGTCTAAAATTTGAGTCATGAATTATTTTCTCAATGTATATTGATATTAATTATTCCACTAAATAATACCTTTCCAATAGATATCATATTTTCCTATAGACCTATAGTTCTAAAATTTATCATGGTGTCAAATCCTATGTTCAGGCCATCAGCAAAGCTCTGAAACCTCCATGCTTGCACCAGAAGTAGCTAAGTTTCCACATAATTTATGGAATCATATCATTGCTCCCTCTATATTTTGTCTAGAGAAGTCTATCCAGGTGTGACAGACTCTGAAAAAGTGCACATGTTGAGGTGGAAAGGTTTGAAATGACAAATGTTTGTGAATTGATTGTTTTTGCAGAATTTTTGTAGGTACAACTTCAAAATGGATTTAAGAATGGTTCCTCCTCTATTACCATTCAATTATGCTGAGTGGAAATTGAAGATGGTTTCATATCTTAAGAGACAAGATCTCATTGATGTGTCTTCTAGAGATGGTAAAGGATCTTATGAAGAAGAAGAAGGTTGGATAATTTTTTGTGATAGAGCATATGGAAGTATGGGTATGGTAATGCTTCCTGATATGTGTTGTCTCATGGAATTTGTTGAGTATCCTTTCAAGATCTGAAGAACTCTATATAGATAATTTGGTGTGCATAAATAAGAATATTATAGCTGGAGAAAATCCAACACCTCCTCATCTATTCTCCCTTCAAAAGTCTCATCCTCTATTCTCTCAAATAAAGTTGTTCAAGATGAAGAAGAAGCAAAATATTCAACTCAATCAAATCAAATTATTGAAAGTCTCATTTTCTTGTTTCTCCAGAAGTTTATGAGATATATGATATCTCATATTCTCATATAAATTATCCATAACAAGAAATTCAAATCTCCATTTTTGAAGAAAAACTCTCATTCCATTCAACTCAGTCATTGTCCAGTGTTTCTTCTATTCTAAGTTATGTCCAAAGTCTTCTAGTGAAAGCTCAAAGAGCTAAAGAGAAATCCAATTCCTCTCTCCCCAATCATGTTGTTGGTGTGTAGAAAAGTGATACTTGGATGTTTTGGAAGAAATGCCATATTTTAGGAGCGATCCATTCACCCTTATTGTTTGAGAGCTTCCAAACAATTCCTACATGATTGCTTGCACCAATACTGAGAGTTTTGTTGAAGAAAGAGAAAATTATGCATATAACATCTTAGTGGAGCACTTGGAACCTTTTTTGCACACTATTGGATCTGATATGACCTTATTTGGTTTGAATTTTAAGTTTCAAGAGACTCCAATCATGCTTGTAGTTGTTGTCATCAATTTTGGTGTGAAAAATCAAGTACCTCAAGTCTCTTTCAAATTTGTAGCTAGGGATTTGATGTAAGTTTTATTGCATGAGTTTTATGATATTAAATTTTGTAAATAATTGGATAATTTAGAAGCTATATCAGTATGGATCTCAAGCATTCTCTCTCCATGGTCACGGGCCTTATCTACACTCATACTTGACCACATGCGCATCTGCTCATAGTACTAGTAATTATGGAGACATATTGCATCCGCTTGGACTCTTTCTCCTAACACCTAAAGCTGATTTTACCTCAAATGGCTCAATGTTCAAGGATGAAATATAATTCATTTGGGTTTGTCTTACATGGTTTGAATTCTCAAGAACTTTTTCTCTTTCATTAGTTGATCTCAATTGCTCTACATGGGTCAAGTTTTGATGTTGCAGTTGTCTATGTTCTTGATTCAGTTTAGCATATTACTCTTCTTCCAAAGGGGAAAATTATTCTAGACATAATCATTTAGTTTAGAGAGGTTCACATGCACAGTTTAGGATTTTGATGCACATGAGAACCAATATTTTTCATTACTGCTCCATAGAGTTGCAGATTGCAGCAAAATTTTCACAAGTTTTTGCTCAAAGATAATTTTTTTTCTCTTAAGTATATCTTGTTTCTTGATTCCTGCTTATTTTGAGGGGAGGGAAGGGGTTCCCATGAGGTTTTACCCATTTTCCCTATTTTATTAAACACTATTTTATCATTTATATTGTATGGGTGACTTTTTTCCTAGTTGTCAGGGCCCATGTTGTCCAAAGTTAGGATTAATTAATCCTCCTTTATCCAATATAGTATATTTGGTCATTTTTTCTAACTTAGGAAGTTATTATCACTCTACTAGAGTATGGGGGACACACCTAGGGGTTATCTGCCACTTACTGCATATTCATGCATGTGTTTATGTGCCTCTGGTACCAATCCCTACATTATAGGAGCCCACTCTAAGTGCCACTAGCAGTCACCTTCACTTGGCTATGGTAGGTAAGAAGTTATGCTGAGTTACCCTCCAGTTACTTTTAGTTAGATCACTATCAATTAGCCTAGATCAAGGTTTGCATGCATGCAGGGAGCGTGGTGCCTTTTGTCCACCTACCTCGTTAGTTAACTGATTGTAAGTTGATTTAGACATCTAGAGTTAAACTAGTGTGCTCCAGTTGTGCATTTCCACACTGATTTAGATAAATAACTAGTTAGAGTTGGTATATTAGAATCCTATCCAACATATTTGAATTCTATTTATTGTACTACCATTGTATTACTATTTAATAAATGAAGATTAATGTTGTGATTATCTAAGCAATCCTTGTCTAATTAATATGAAACTCGTGTCATGAATTCTTTGCTCAATGTATATTGATCTTAATTATTCCACTGCATAATTCCTTTCCAATAGCTCTCATATTGTCCTCTAGATATATGGTTCTCAAATTTAACTACCCTAGAAGGGTCAACTTCACCTAGCAAGACTCAAAAATACATTTTATTATATTAATCCTAGGGACTACTACCCTGCTTTACAATGGAGGTTTTACCTCAATAACCATACATAATAATGACATCCTGAATAGAGGGAAAAGATCTTCAATGGAGGTACAACATAATATCTTCTGAAGTTACAATTACAACAACACTTCCTCTTTACTAGGAAGGTGGTCTCTCACCAAAGTCATCAATACTCTGGCCATGTCATCATCACTAGATCATCGTTGTTGTTGTTGTCATATACCTCATCTAGTCTATCATTTATTAGTGGCATTTGTCAAACCTATCCATCATAATAATTTTGTATAGATCCGAAGCTATTTCACGTTTGATGTAGGCCTAACCCAAATCTTGTTGGAATATATTATATTTCTTGGAAGGTAATAATGTCTTTGTATTATGTCGGAACTTGTCTACAATCTTATGTAAAAGAGTAATACATTTAACCCATAGTTATATGGTGTTGTATCTACTTGTGTAGAGTATTTGTCCATGATATTGTATTAAGAGATGTTATTTTGGAGAATTATATTATCCCGCATGCAATATGTGAGAGTAATTCCTCCTCATCTCTTAGTATATAATATGGTCAAGTGAGTCTCTACATATGATGTATTCTTGATGTAGCAGTGGTACTATTGTGACAATGTTGTACATCATCTATATTCTTTGGGGTATTTGTGCTTTGCTCTCTTGTAATATTAGAGAAGATATTCTAGAGATAATAGAAGACTACCTTCTCATGGATGTAACCCATTAGGGTGAACCACGTATATCGGTGTTCTCTTGTCATTTTATTTTCCTGTTCTTATCTTTATGATATGTTGTTGGTTGTTTAGATAGGTTAACTAGTTTAAATTGGCTCTACTATTCTAACATGGTATCAGAGCGGGTTGCTATGATCTAGTACCTTCTATAGCTTTCAATCAATAACGATTATAATTTGACATTGTCATTTTGTTGTATATTTGCTTTCTATCAAGTAGCCATTAAGATTCCCTTCAGATCTAGGCATATTTCTACATTTTTTTTTACCCTAACTCTAACTTGTTGTGTAAGATTTTTGCAGAATTTTTTCAAGGGTTTTTTGATGTTTTTTCTGTAGATCTAAATGATTTCGGGGCTCTCCTTTAGGAGATCTTTCTTCCGATTATAAAAATGGCAGTTATAAAAAAGTGTCATAACTTGTTCATTTTTTACCAAAATTGTTATTATAACTTGTTTTTCAAATTGGAAACATCATTATGGACCCACCCACGCGACCAGAATAGAAAATTGAGTATTTCTGGGCTTCCTTTCGGTAATAAAAATGAAAATTATACAAAAGGGCTGTAACTTGGTCATGTTTTATCCAGGTTTTTATTATAACCTGTTTTTGGAATTGGAATAGCCATTCTGGATCCATCTACATGACCAAAACAGAAAAATGGACATTTCTGGACTGCCTTTCGGTAATTAAAAAAAAAAACAATTATAAAAAAGGGCTGTAACTTGGTCATTTCTTACCGGTTTTTTTATTATAACCTATTTTTGAATTGGAACAGCCATTCTGGACCCACCTACGTGTCCAGTACAGAAGAATGGGATTTTTTGGGCACATTTTTTTCACAGGGTTGTAAGTGAAAGTTTCTCCTCTTTTCTTTACTGTGTTTCTAACTGTGCTTTTGCAGATTCAGATCAGTAAAGTGTAACTGTTTCCAAGTTCTTCACAGTTTTTTTGTCATTTTTCAATATTAGGGGTTCTTATTTCTTGACAAAATTTCATTCATTATGACTTCCGAAGTAGCTTCTATTCTTGAATTAGTTGGTTCTAACTATCTTGCCTGGAAGAGAAAGATGATTGATGTTCTTAGGAGTAAGAATCTTTGGAGGCTAGTTAATGGTGAACATAAGACACCTACTGCTGCCAATGATTTGGCTATATGGGAAGCTAAAAGTGATCAAGCAAGGGGGCTCATTGGTCAAACTGTTGCAGACAGTCTTCAGGTAAGTATTGAGGTAGAAGACAAGCCGGTTCAGGTATGGCAAATTCTTTCCTCTTTATTTGATAAATCTGATGATGTCTTTACATGATATCTTGACAAGAATGATCTTTGACCTCGAACCTGCTGACTTTGAAAGAATTGAGTTATATCTTGCTGAATTGAAAACTTTAAATGAGAAATTAAATAGCTGTGGTAAAGATTACAAGAAAACTGACAATGCTCGTATTATTCTTGTAGAACGTAAAATTCCATCTTGTTTTTATATGTTCATCCAAACTAAGAATAGAACTCTAGAATTGTCTCAAAGTACTACAAAGCAAAATTTTGATGATTTTTGTAAAGGATTGATCAATGAGCAAGAAAGGTTAATTGTTTCATAACAACTCACACCTAATAAAGCTCTAACTGCACTTAATAAGAATCATAAGAAAAGTTTTAATAATGCTAACGGTTTTAATCCTTCTAATACTAATTTTGGACATGTTTTTCATGCTTCTAATGAAAATAGTAAATAGAAGAAAGTGTATGATCCTTGTAAACATTGTAGTAAAACTAACCATCATGAAAAGAATTTTTTTAAAGAAAAACTTTTAATGGCTAAAGCTAAAAGAAAACCTCTAATGACTCTCAAGTAGCTTTATAAGCATCTGTTGTTTTGCCTAATAATTCTTCATCTAATGTGGAATGGATAATGGATTCCGGTGCATCTAAACATATTACTGGTGATGCTTCTTTATTTACTTCCTATGAAAATCGTAAACACATATCTCAGAAAGTTTCTATAGGTAATGGTAAACAACTTTCTGTAATTGGTTCCGGTAATGTTAATGTTACTAATGGTCAATTGGAAGATGTTTTTCAAGTTGAACACATTCCCATTAACTTACTTTATATTTATTATGCTTGTTAAAAAGGGTTTAAATTTGAAGCATGGCTTGACAAATATGTTCTTAAAGATATCAATCAAAATTTCAAAGTAGTTTCTTCTGGTCCTGTTGATCATACTACTGGTCTATATAAATTTGTTGGTTTTAACTCAACTAAAAGACAACCTTTTTATTCCTAAGTTTCCCATGATGATGAACAAAGTACATTATGGCATGAAAGATTAGGTCATTTTAATTATGGTAAAATGCAATTTTTAACTAAAATGGTACATGGCTTGCATCATATTTCTTCTACTAATGATGTTTGTAAAGGTTGTGTTCTTGCTAAACATCATAGGGAAATGTTTGAGAAAGGTAAAGCTTGGCGTGCTAAAGAACCTTTGCAATTAATTCATAGTGACATTTGTAATGTAATGTCCCGGTTTTGACCCCGTTGCATTAGATGTATATGATGTATATATTGTAAATGATCATGGTGAGGAGCTAAAGGCCAAGGCCCCACCATTGATCGGTTATGCTATGTTTTGGGTTTAATTTCATCCCCGATTGTATATCAGGGCATGCGACACATATTAAGTTTCGACATCATGTAAATATGCATCTATGATTAAAAATTGAACACAACCAGCTACGGTCGCGGCAAATAAATTGAATGGGGCATGATTTTCCCAAGGATAAGGATGTGTGGGGGAAATTTGTCAATCTTTGGCCAAAAGGAGAAAAAACCCATGTGTCATTTTCTTTTTTTTTATTCCCAACCACCTGCAATTAATAATTTCTGTTGTTAGTTGAGGAAGTTATTGATTTTGGGAGTGGGGTGGCAGGACTGTCAGTCCTCTCCCTCACGCACACTCCACCCCAGCAGTTGACTTCAAAATGGGAGGAAAAACTTCACGCAGACTCTTCTTCCTCACCACGAGTTGCAAAAATGTTCAGGACTTGCAATTCGCGTCCTCCCCATTGCTGTTCATACTCACGCACAGGTTCTTGGCGTTTTTGGTCTCACGCAGACATTCATCTTCACTCCACGAGTTGCTGAACACCCGCGAACTGCAAAATCGTGTCCTTCCTGTTGTTTGGTCACCCACGGGTAAAATCGGAGCTGTTTTCTCCTCATGCAGGGCCTCCATTGCTATGCATTCTCACGCAGAGGCTGGGGAACTGTAATTTCTTCTCTAGCTCGGTCTGTATACGTTTTTTTTTTTTCTGGGTGATTTTGTTGCCCAGGATGGGCTGTGTTTTCCCACGTTTTTGGCCATGATAGTGGTGGAATTTCTTATGTTTTGGGGACTGTTGTAAATTCGTTTGAAGAGTCATTTTGGCCACGATAGGGCCAAGAATGACTCAGAATTCGTTTTCCTGATTTAAGCTGTGATAGCTAAATTGATTGCCTGAGTGCAATGGTTGGTCTTCGGACTGTATTGGGAGCAAGGATGTGGGCTTAGTTTTTGCTTGATAAACCTGGTGGCTGGAACCACACAGACAGAGCTAGAGGGCTAGCCTTCTTCTCCATCACCCCTAAATAGCACTGGAAGGGAATGCAGGGCCTAAGGGACTGTGTAGCAGAGAAGGGACTGATTCCTTGTGTTGGGTGTGGATGGGTGTCTTAGAGGTCAGGCTAGTTCTGGTGTAGGTTTCCTTGGCTCTGTAATGAGCTCACCAGCTTAGCAATCTGCCTTCTCCAACTCCTAATGGCCTGATAAACCAAACTCTGTTGGCCTGGCTGTGTGTTTTGTACATCCTGGCTATGTGTAAGCCTGCTAGTTCCCTTATTCCTTGGAGAATCATGCCCAGCTCGGGGGTGGCAGCGCTGCTGAGAGATTAAGGAGCACGCTGGCCTATGGTTGGGTGCAACGTTGCAGCGACGTAGCTGGTTGCAGAAGAAGTTCATCATAACATAAGTGCTCTGTCCATTTTACTTCTGCAACTATAAATTCTGTTAATTAAAAAGAAATGAACATGTTGAATGAATGCTTGTTCGAATGCATGATGTTTCCGCTATGCAAGATATATGAATGCATTTGTGTATGATGATTTAAATGCATCTGTGTATGATAAACATTCCTGTGTGCACATTTTAGTCCAAATTCTCTTTCAGCATTCTATTTTATGAAATTTTCAAGCCTGTACATGTTCATGGGCGGTTAGCCCGGTCTGGTAAAGCTAGTAGTCGCGTCCTCTTTGCCGGCTAAAGGCATGGGGACGTGACATTGTGGTCCTCTTAAAGTTCCCTCTTTATCTCATACAGTCTATTTTCTTACTTTTATTGATGGCTTTAGTAGAAAATCATGGGTTTATTTCTTGAAAAATAAAAGTGAAGTTTTTTCAATATTTCAAATTTTTAAATCTTTGGTTGAAAATGAGTCTAGTAAGAAGATTAAGACTTTAAGATCAGATAATGGGGGGGAATTTGTTAAGAATGAATTTGAATCTTTTTTTATCTAAACATGGTATTCAACACCAAAAGACTGTACCTTACACACCTCAACAAAATGGTGTTGTTGAACGGAAAAACAGAGCTTTAGTTGAAATGGCTAGATGTATGATTTATTCTAAACGATTACATAAAAAAAATTGGGATGAAGCTATAAGTTGTGCAAACTTTATTTTGAATCGAGTTCCTACAAATGTCGTTAAACATGTTACCCCTGAGGAAAAATGGAATGGTTTGAAACCTAATTCTAGTAACTTAAAGGTGTTTGGTTGTGAATGTTGGGCTCATATTCCTGACAATAAATGGAAAAATTTAGATCCCAAATCTCAAAAATGTATATTCATTGGTTATTCTGAGGATTCTAAGGCTTACAGGTTATTTGATACCTCTACTCAGAGTGTTATCATCCGAAGGGATGTTCACTTTGTTGAAGTATCTTCACCACATGATTCTGTCGAACCTCATGTTACACTGATAATCCCATTGTCTCTTGTTACTCATATCTCGATTTCTTCTTCCAGTTCTATGCCTGTTGTTGATCCTATTTCACCCTATTCTTCAAGTATTCCGCCTAAATGTACTAAAGCTGAAGAAACTTCTATTTTCTCTAACATTCTTGTTTGGGCCCGAAAAACTCTTGAATCTGCAGGTAGTGAGGTTGGTAACCCTTCTGACCCTCGTAGAACTAGATCTAACTTTGCCCTTATGACCAAAGTTTTGGCCACAGATGATCCTACCTCTTATGCTTAAGCTCAAGGTAAACCTCAATGGGAACAAGTTATGACTATTAAGAATGAGTCTGTTATGAAGAACGAGACTTGGTCTCTTGTTCCTCTTCCTGTTGGTAAGAATTTAGTTGGTTGTAAATGGGTTTATAAAATTAAGTTCACTGTAGAAGGACGGATTAAAAAGTATAAAGCTAGTTTAGTTGCAAAAGGTTTTAATCAACTTGAAGGTATAGATTATAATGAAACTTTTTCTCCTGCTGCTAAAATGAATACAATAAGAACCATTTTATCTATTGCTTCATCTTATAAATGGAAAATACACCAAATGGATGTTAAAAGTGCTTTTTTAAATGGTGATATTAATGAGGAAATTTATATGAAACAATTGTGTTATTAATGTTGAATCATCAAATTTAGTATGTAAATTACACAAGTCTTTATATGGTCTCAAACAAGCACCTAGGGCTTGGTATGATAAAATTGATGCATATTTTTTTAAGAATGGTTTTAAGCATTGTATATCTGATCCAAATCTATATGTTCAGAACTTTGGTACTAATATTCTCATTTTTTTTTAATGTGTAGATGATCTAATCATCACAAGGAGTTAGCTTACATTAATTCAAAATATAAAAAGTGATCTTCAAGAGAAGTTTGAAATGACTGACCTTGGTTTATTGCATTATTTCTTGGGTCTTCAAATCTGGCATATGGTAGGTGGTATGTTTCTCTCTCAGTTGAAGTATGCTATATACTTGTTGGCTCGTTTCCATATGAGTGATTGTAAATTTGCTCCTATGCCATTTCAGTCTGGTGTAAAGTTAACTGTTGAGTGTACCACACCACTTGTTGGTGTCTTTTTGATGCTACTCTTTATCGTTAGCTTATAGGCAATTTGATATATTTAACTCATAGCTGACCAGATCCCTCTTTTGCCATCAGTTTGGTTTCTCGGTTCATGCAACAACCTCATGAAAGTCATTGGTAGGAAGCCAAGAGGATTCTAAGATATTTACATGGGACATTACACTATGGTGTTTTTAATTTGAGCAGTACTATAGTTTCACTCTCTGGTTACACAGATTATGATTGGGCAGGTGACATTTCTGATCGACAGTCCACTGCAGGTTATGTATTTCAACTTGGTTAAGCTCTGATTTCTTGGCTAAGCAAGAAGGTGAAGACTCTTTCTTTATATTTATATGAAGCGGAATATAGAGCATCCAAAGAAGCAGCTAAAGAAGCAGTTTGATTACGACATGTTCTTATAAAGCTTGGTGTGGCTCCGAAATCGTCCATTGTGTTGAAATGTGACAATCGGGGTGCAATCCATCTTGCTTATAATCTGGTATATCACTCCAAGAAAAATCATCTCTACCTTGATGCTCATTACATTCATGGATTTGTGGCAGATGGTATTATTTCTCTTCAGTATTGTGCTATTGAGCAGTAGGAAGCAGATATCTTCACCAAATCCTTCACCAAGGAAAATTTTGTGCATATTTGTTCCTTTCTTGGAATGCGATAAGTTGTCATTAAGGTGGAGAAATAATGACTCATTCCTTCCTTAGTGTTAGTGTGGGCTCTTCTCCCAGCCATTATTAAGGGGGAGTGTTGGAATATATTATATTCCTTGGAAGGTAATAATGTCTTTGTATTATGTCAAAAGTTGTCTACAATCTTATGTAAAAGAGTAATACATTTAACCCATAGTTATATGGTGTTGTATTTACTTTTGTAGAGCATTTGTCCATGGTATTGTATTAAGAGATGTTATTTTGGAGAATTATATTATCCCACATGCAATATGTGAGAGTAATTCCTCCTCATCTCTTAGTATATAATAGGGTCAAGTGAGTCTCTACATATGATGTATTCTTGATGTAGAAGTGGTACTATTGTGACACTGTTGTACATCATCTATATTCTTTGGGGTATTTGTGCTTTGCTCTCTTGTAATATTGGATAAGACATTCTGGAGATAATAGAAGACTACCTTCCCATGGATGTAACCCATTAGGGTAAATCACGTATATCAGTGTTCTCTTGTCCTTTTATTTTCCTGTTCTTGTATTTTATGACATGTTGTTGGTTGCTTAGATAGGTTAACTAGTTTAGCTTAACTCTACTATTCTAACAAATCTAGGTCTTCATCATATCCATGAGCAAGCCATTGCGTAGCTACAACCTAGGACCATACATTACATTACCACTGCAATCACCTATGTCTCCTACCATCCTCTTGTCATAACCATATCATCTCATAATCACACATAGAGAGCATCCCAGATGCATACCTCATGTCCAACAGATTACCTACGTTATACTGACATAGGAGCATGCTAGGAGGTATTACATTTTAAGGACTACCTATGTATACCATTATGCGAGAATCATCTAGGAGAACACTAAGTTAGTTTCATCTATACATGGCAATCCTGTGTTCTACCACCATAGGAGCACGCTAGGATGCATTACATCCTAAGGACTACCTGTGTCTACCACTCTCACGTCCCCGAATCTCCGACCGGGAAAGAGGACGCTACTAAACACCAAACATACGGGCATCTAGCCCCCATGAACATTGACATACATACATATAGTGCTAAAGGATGATACTTAAAAGCATAAAACATATTACAAAGTATTAATAATTCATATACATAGCGAAAGCAAAACAACATGCATTCATATTCAATTTAGCATTCAACGTGTATATCATCATTCATCAATGGTAAATGCGATTGCAGATGTAAGTTAGGCAAGAGTACTTATCTTATAGAGAACTTGTTCCGCAACCAGCTACATCACTGCAACGTTCCACCCAACCATAGGCCGCATGTTCTTCAATCTCTCAGCAATGCTGCCACCCTCGAGCCAGGCATGATTCCCCGAGGAATAAGGAACTAGCAAGCTTACACATAGCCAAGGATAACAACACCACAAGGGTACACAGTTCATCCAAGCCAACATAGTTGGGTTTATCAGGCCATTCAGGAGCTACGGAAGGCTAAATGCTAATCTGGTGAGCTCATTTAAGAGCTACAAACACCGACACCAAAACCAAACTGGATTCTAGAACACCCACACACACCCAACACAAGGAAATCAGTCCTTTCTCTGCAACGTAGTCCCTCAGACCCTGATCTCCCTTCCAGTGCTATTCAGGGGTTGTGGAGAAGAAAGGAAACTCAATAGCTATGTCTGTGTGATTCTCAACCCACCAGGTTTATCAACCACCTCAGGCCCCTCATTCACCACTCCAATGCAGTCCAGGGACTAAACCATTGCATGCATATAGGCAAACAGCTATTCGAGCTTTAACAGGGGAAAACCACAACTGAGTCATTCTTGGCCCTATCATGGCCAAAATGACTCAATGATAACCGACAACTGCTCCCAAAACATGAGAGAGAACATAGCTAATAAAATGTAGGTGAACTCACAGCAATCGAACAGCATGGGGAAAACCACGGCCTCGGCTCAACAATGAAATGACAGCCAAAGTTACTCAGCCTGAAAGTGGAAGAGTAAATAGACTCTTAGCCTGGGCAGAAGGAAAAAATGCAACATACAACAACTAATTCACAAGAGATATCGCATCCAACATAATATGGAAAAAAAATCCCATGAACAACAACAAAAAACCACAGCAATCCTTTACATTCCGGTAATGGTGGAAGTGAAAACACCGACTCTATGCGTGATCAGGAGGAAAGCACAAAACCACAAACTGGTAAACGATGTGAGAGAGAGAAAGGTGAACCCCCAAACAAGAAATTGCAACCCTTCTTAACTCAGTTCTGCATGAAGAAGATGAACTGACCCCCTGCGTGTCCCTGCGTGAGAGTGAACCCAATGGCTAAGAGAATGGTGTAGTGATGGTTCCCTTACCCACGTGAAGGTGGAGAGATGGCTAGTGGAGTGAACGTGTGGCAAAGACTGAAAGTCCTACCACCCTCCACTTCCAGCAATAACTACCTCAACAACTCAACAGAACATTAAAGTGGTGGTTGGATGAGACAAAGGAAGGTGAGCAAAACAAACAGGGTGATGACACATGGCTTTTCCCCCCATGGGATCAAGGTTTAGCATTCCCCTTCCTTATCCTTTGGAATCATGCCCCTTCTCAATTTAGTTGCAGTGAACATAGCTGGTTGGTTTATTTAATTAAAATGCATAGTTACATGATGCCACAATTTACTATGTATGCCGCATGTCCCAATATACCATCGGTGACAATTCCAATATGAACATAACATAACCAAATCGATGGTGGGGCCTTGGCCTTTAACTCTGCACCATGATTATTTACAATATATATATATGTGTATAATGCATCGGGGTCAAAACCGAGGATGTTACATTCCCCTCCCCCTTCAATAGCACTGTCCTCAGTGCTTTACAAAATTTGAACAAAATGCCACACTGGTACCGCCTCAGTGTTCCGCAGAATTGAACAAAAATGGATGTGCCAATCGCATGGCATCCTCTAGCTCCCACGTAGCCTCTTCAGGTTCGTAGTGTTCCCATTGCACCTTTACCTACCCTATGGCTCGGTTCTAGAGCATTGTGACCTTCTTGTCGAGGATACGCATTGGCTCGATTCGAAACTCTCCCTCGGGTTCCACCTGAATCACATCCCAATTTATCACATGGTTAGGATCATGTACATATTTCTTAAGCAAAGAAGCATGAAAAACATTATGAGCTCTAGTACTAGTAGGCAATGCAATTTTATATGCAATAGGCCCTATTCTTTCAAGCACTTCAAATGGCCCACAATACCTTGGTGATAGCTTGGCACAACTCCCAAGCTTCAAGGAACTCTTCTTTGCCCTCACTCTGAGGTACATGTGATCCCCAACACTGAACTCTATGTTCTTTCTATGCTTATCTGCATAGCTTTTCTGTCTATCCTATGTTGCTTTTAGATTCTGCCTAATCTTTACAACCTCTTGCTCCATTTCCTTGAGTAGTTTAGGTCCAAGCACAATCTTGTTCATTGGGTTATCCCAAGTCATTGGTGTCCTACACCTTCTTCCATACAAAGCTTCATACGGACTCATCCCCAAGGATGCTTGTTGTCCATTATTGTAAGCAAACTCTACCAAGTGCAAGTAATCTTCCCACTTGGTTGGTTTGTCCATCACATACATGCAAATCATATCTTCAAGCACCTGATTAACTCTCTCTCTCTGTTCATCTTTTTGAGGATGGTAAGCAGTGCTGAAGTTTAGCTTTGTACCCAAATCTGCAAACAACCCCTTGCAAAAATTGGAAGTGAACTTGACATCTCTATTAGAGACTATATTGCCTTCGGCAACCCATGCAATTTGAAAATCTCCTTCATGAAGATCTTTGCAATGTCATCCATCTTATGCGTAGACTTTACCGGTATAAAATGCGCTGCCCTTCTCAACTTGTCTACCACAATCATAATGGAGTCATGTTGTCTCCAAGTCATCGGGAATGATGTAATAAAATCCATGGAAATAACTTCCTATTTCCATTCTGGAACTGGCAAAGGCTGCAACAAACCTGCTGAATGTTGATGCTCAACCTTTACCTATTGACATTTCATGCACCTTGAAATGTACTCAGCCATGTCCTTTTTCATTCTTGGCCAAAAGTACTGCTTTCTAGCGGTAGAAATTGTCTTCTGGTATTCTCGGTGACCAGAATACAGAGCTTGATGGATTTCATCCATAACAACTCTCCTCAAATCCGCTACATTCCGGATATAAATTCTTCCTTTGTAGGTGAGAAGTCCATCTTCTTCCAATTTATATCCTTCATACTTTTTCTGAAGACTTTGCTGCTGCAATTTGTCTTTTACCTGTTTGTACAATTCATCTCCAGCAACGTGATTAACAATCTGCTGCCTCAAATCTGATTGGAAAATACTAAGAGATGCCACATGCATTTCATGTACCTTCCTACTGAGTGCTTCAGCCACAACTAACTTGTTTTCTTTTCCTTTTATGTGCTTGATTTCGAAATCAAACTCACATAAAAATTCCAGCCATCTCGCTTGCCTAGCATTCAGAGTAGGCTGGTCAAACAAATAATTCAATCTATAGTCATCTGTTTGGAGTTCAAATATTCTACCCATCAAGTAATGTCTCCACATCTTGAGAGCATGTACTATGGCTGCAAGCTCTAGATCATGAGTGGCATAGTTATTCTCATGCTCTTTCATCTTTCTTGACTCATAAGCTATCATGTGGTTGTCCTGCATAAGGACTCCTCCAAGCCCTTGTCTACATGCATCGGTACATACCACAAAATATTTCCTTGGGTCTGCAACATTCAATACTGGTGCACTGGTGAGAAGATTCTTCAACCGCTGGAAGCTTTCTTCACACTTCGAAGTCCATTCGAACTTTACTTTGTTCTTTTGCAAAGGAGTTATGGCATGTGCAACCTTGGAAAATCCTTCAATGAATCTCCTGTAGTATCCTGCAAGTCCCATAAAAGGTCTTATATCTGTCACATTTCTTGGAGTAGGCCAATTCATAATGGCTTCAATATTCTCATGATCTACTGATACACCCTCTTCTGAGATAATGTGACCCAAGTACTGAATTGTATCCCTGTAGAAGTCACACTTGCTCGGTTTTGCATACAGCTGATGTTCCCTGAGCACTTGCAATGTCAATCTCAAATTCTCTTCATGTTCTTCCTCATTCTTAGAATAAAAAAGAATGTCATCAAGGAAAACAAGAACAAACTTGTCCAAATACTTGTTGAAGACACTGTTCATAAGGCACATAAATGTAGTTAGTACATTTGTGAGGCCAAATGGTACCACTACAAACTCATAATGCCCATACCTCGTCCTGAAGGTTGTCTTATGAATGTCTTCATCCTTGATTCTCACCTGATGGTAACCAAACCTCAAGACAATCTTGGAAAATACCTTTTCTCCTCTCATTTGATCAAAGAGGTCACCAACCCTAGGCAAAGGATATTGATTCTTCACAGTAACCTTGTTCAACTTCATGTAATCAATACATAACCTAAGTGTACCATCTGTCTTCTTCAAAAACAGAACTGGTGCTCCCCAAGGAGACACACTCGGCTGGATATACTTCTTTTCCAACAAATTTTGCAATTGCATCTTCAACTCTAGCATCTCTGGTGTACTCATCCTGTAGGGTGTCTTGGACACTGGTGCTGCTCCTGGAACTAGTTCAATGGTGAAATCAATGTCCCTCTTTGGAGGAAGCCCCGGAATCTCATCAAGAAACACATCCTTGAATTCCTGTAACACTTGATAGTCCTCCAACCTAGGAGTTTCATCTCCTGTTGGTTCCAGGATATGAGCTGCATACAACTAGAAACCTTTCCTATCAGGGTATTTTTTAAGGATTCTAATATTATACATAAGTATAGTATTCTAGGCGATTGTTTTGGATTGAAAAAAACATGTTTATAGATAGGTAGGCGAATATTAAATATGAAACATACAATTAACACTAAGATGTGTAAATTTTGGCAAATATTATGATAAAGAAAACATATTTTATGTAAATATAGGCGAAATGAAAGACTAAAAAAGCAATTTAAAAAAAAAAAAAACCCAAAAAATAGCCAATTGACGAAATTTCGCCCCTAAAAATTACCGTGTTTCCTATAGAACTTCTTCAACTGCATTGCTGAAACCTCTATTACTAAAATTACCTTCGGAATACCTTTCACAATTACTGGTTTTCCTTCTTCATCTGTGCATTTAAAAGTCTTATTGTAACAGTGAAGCTTCACTTAGTGAACTTCTAACCAATCCATTCCAATGAGAACGTCATAGGAACCAAATGGTAGAACATTTAGATCTACACAAGTGCTCAATCCATTCATGACCAACGGACATTTCTCTACCACTTCACTGACCTTTCTCTTAGTTCCAGTGGCTAGCTGAACTAACCAAGATTTCCTATGCTTTACCTTCTTAAAAGAACAAATATCCACTACTCTAGGAGTGATGTAACTGTGAGTGGAACCAGGGTCAATAAAAATAGAAACAGATTGCTCAACAATCTTACCTGCAACTTCAACCATAGTTGATTAATGATATTCCTGGAGGTCCTCCAGTGCTACATAAATTCTAGGGATTGCCCTTGCTACTTGACCCACTATTTCTGCTTCTTGCATGTTGTAAGATGGTCTTGCACATTCATTCTCAAGTGGACAATATCTGCGAAACTGAGGTCCTTCACATTTCCAACATTTGAGTGGACCTTTATTCTGATGTGGCTCTTTAGGATTTCCACCTGTCACTCCAACTGGATTACTCACAGCTTGGGATGGCTACTTCTGCTGATTCCTGAATCTAGAAGATTTGAAACCTTTCCTCCTTCGGTCAAACTTCTTGTTCTTCTTGTCTTTCCATGCCTTATGGTAATCATGTCTACCTTTTTTTTTGTCATAGCAATACTTATCCTTCCTTATCACTTCTTCAATATTTCTTGGTTCATAAAACTCAATTCTATCTTTGTAGGCTTGAGGCAATTCACTCAGAAACCGTTGGATCTTCACTTTTTCATCTCTAATGTACCAGACATACCTCAGCAATTCCAAGAACTTGTTAGGATATTCATCCATGGTATGTTGTCCCAATCTTAGCTCATGGAACTCCTTGATCTTGTCATCATAATACCTGTCAGAGAAGTATTTCTTCCTGAAATACTTCTTGAACTGTTTCCACTTCAGTTTCCTTTCACTGATCCCCTTTACTTGCTTAAAGTGTTCCCACCAAATGGATGCTCATCCATTCAGATTGAATATGGAAACTCTTGCATTCATGTTTCTTGAATAATCATGCACTTGAAAGTACTTATTTACCCCAAGAATCCAAGCTTTAGCTTCTTGTCCAGTCTTTATTTCACCATCAAATGTAGGAGGTTTAGCTTTCCCAAATTCATCTCGAGAGCGATCCCTATGGTGCCTTCTTCTTTTCCTTTTATGAGAACATGAACTTGTATCTCCACTAGATTCTTCAAAATCAAATGATCCACTGGAAGTCCTTCTCCTTCTCCTAGTGTTGCTCTTACTACCTTCTGGTTTTGTTGTACCTCATCCAGAATCTATCTTTCTCTGCAAGTCTATCAAACTCTGCAACATGGTAGCATTCAGTTGATGCTGCTCTTCCTGGGCTCTAATCAAGCTTCTCATGGTGGCTACAACATCTGACAGTGTCTCTTGGAATATTCTTCCATTATACTCTATGTCATTATTTCCATTACAGACATTTTCTCCCATGGAATCTCTCGCACGTTCGTAGGAATCCCGAGCATCATACCCATCATGGGTTCTCATGAGTGAACCACCTATTGCTTTACCACACTGTTCTTCTGGAATGGTGCTCTTGGAAGTTGTCTATAATTCTACAAATGTGTTAGTAGCAAACTGTTAGATGCATATCATTAATACGAATAAAAACTACTTACCTTCCTTTTTTGGAAATTCATAAAACACAATTTTGCTTAAAACACAAAATTTTTCTCTCTTTCTCTTCAGCCCTATGACCATGGATAGCCTGCTGAAATCTGCTGAAAACCTACTGAAAGATAGTTGAAAACTGCTTGAAAAATCAGTAAGAAATTCTCTTGAAAACCCCAACTTCCTTTGGCCCAATCGGACCTCCTCCCAACTATCTTTCCGATACGTCAGTGGTCAAAACACCTAATTCAGCAGTGCTCTATTTTCTTATTCCTTTCTGGAGTTTCGACGGCTAGAACATCTAAATTTATCTACTGTATCACTGGGTTGTGTGTTGTATCGGCCTGCAGTGGTCTACCATGCCGAACTTCATCGGTGAGACAATTGACTAATTGCTTCATCGACGGTCGGATGCTCTGTGCATCGGGTGGCTATTTGCCTATGCTTTCGCAATGGTAGCCAACAAATTTTTTTTTTTGCGAGTCACAGCTTTGTCAACGGTCAGAGTGACATCCTATTGTGGCATTAGACACTTAGTCCCATAAACGTCCGCAACGACGGTTCCACAAGTCCTAACTCTTTCAATCATTCGATCTATCATTTCATCGGGCGGTTGGTATCAACGAGTTAAACCTTAATAATTCCATAGTGTCGGCACCCCCGATCACTAATGCCCCCATAATTATACATCAGAACTCGGAGCCATTATCCGCTAAACACTCGGCATCACCGAGTGGAAGACTATTGCATCGGCAGAATAGTTCACTCGGTAGTCGCAACGGCGGATGTTTGAACAACTAAATCCTTCCAATGATGTTCATTGGGGGTCCAATATCCTATCATTTTCTGATGTTTTCTTCACTTACTCAAATTTTCACAAATTTTCCTTCTTGTCTTCTTCCACATCGGTTGTCGAAGCAACTATCTGTCGGGTGGTTAGTCCATTAAAAAGCCACAATAACAGTCACATCGTCAGTTAATTCTTGTCGATGTTCATCAACGATCAATACCACTAACTTCTGCCGATCGCCAATGATTTTATTGCCTTGGAAAATTTTAAAAAACTTTCACTCTTCCATCACTGTCGGCGGTGCAACCAACTACCATCTTGTTTTTTCCACTGATGTTTCAGCACCTCAAACAACTAATTTCCAGCATTTCTTTCACCTTTTCCCCGCTGCCGTATCAGCTCACCCTTCCTCTAACATTCATCGATAGCTAACGAGCACATAGAGGGATTTCACAAATTTTCTTTCAACTAGCTTCCGTCGGGTGAGCTTCAGACTAGATCCTCTGCAGCATCGGAAGAACGTCTCACTAATTTTTCTAATGAGCCGACAAATTTGACACTTAGAAAATTTTTGTGAATTTTCCTGTCACAATTTTCTGATCTCTACTGGGCAGAAGGCAACCTGCCTCTGCTATCTAATCTTTCATGGCCCATTCAGGCCCATGCTGCAACCAGAGCTCTGATACCATTTTTTCACATCCCCGGCCCTCCGACTGGGAAAGAGGACGCTACTAAACACCAAAAATATAGGCATCTAGCCCCCATGAACATTGACATACATACATATAGTGCTGAAGGATGATACTTAAAAGCATAAAACATATTATGAAGCATTAATCATTCATATACACAGCGGAAGAAAAACAACATGCACTCATATTCAATTCAGCATTCAACATGTATATCATCATTCATCAATGGTAAATGTGATTGCAGACACAAGTTAGGCAAGATTACTTATCTTATAGAGAACTTGTTATACAACCAGCTACATCACTGCAACGTTCCACCCAACCATAGGATGCGTGCTCTTTAATCTCTCATCAATGCTACCACCCCTGAGCTGGGCATGATTCCCTAAGGAATAAGGAACTAGAAGGCTTACACATAGCCAAGGATAACAACACCACAAGGGTAAAAAATTCAGCCAAGCCAACATAGTTGGGTTTAGCAGGCCATTCAGGAGCTAGGGAAGGCGAAATGCTAAGCTGGTGAGCTCATTGAAGAGATACAGACACTGACACCAGAACCAGCTTGGCTTCTAGAACACCCACACACACCCAACACAAGGAAATCAGTCCTTTCTCTGCAGCGCAGTCCCTAAGACCCTGATCTCCCTTCCATTGCTATTCAGGGGTTGTGGAGAAGAAATCCAACTCAATAGCTCCGCCTGTGTGGTTCTCAACCCACCAAGTTTATCAAGCACCTCAGGCCCCTTATTCACCACTCCAATGCAGTCTGGGGATAAAACCACTGCATGCATATAGCCAAATAGCTATTCGAGCTTTAATAGGGAAAAACCACGCCTAAGTCATTCTTGGCCCTATCGTGGCCAAAACGACTCAATGGTAACCTACAACTGCTCCCAAAACATGAGGAGAACACAACCAATTAAATGTAGGTGAACTCACAGCAATCAAACAATGTGAAGAAAACCACGGCCTCGGCTCAACAATGAAATGATAGCCAAAGTTACTCAACCCGAAAGTGGAAGAGTAAACAGACTCTCATCCTAGGCAGAAAGAAAACATGCAACCTACAGCAGCTAATTCACAAGGGCTATCACAGCCAAAAAAATATGGAAAACAGTAGCCCACCACCAACAACAAAAAACCACAGCAATCCTTCACAGTCTAGCAATGGTGGAGGAAAAAACACCGACTCTATGCATGATCAAGAGGAAAGAACACAACCACAGACTGGTAAACAGTGCAAGAGAGAGAAAGGTGAACCCCCAAACAAGAAATCGCACCCCTTCTTAACTCAACTCTACGTGAGGAAGATGAATCGGCCCCCTATGTGTGCCTACGTGAGAGTGAACCCAACGACTAAGAGAGTGGCATAGAGATGGTTCCCTTACCCACATAAAGGTGGAGAGACAGCTGGTGGAGTGAGCATGTGGAAAATACTGACAATCCTACCACCCTCCACTTCTAGCAATAACTGCCTCAACAACTCAATAGAACATTAAAGTGGTGGTTGGATGAGATAAGGGAAGGTGAGCAAAACAAATGGGGTGATGACACATGGATTTCCCCCCATGGGATCAAGGTTTAGCATCCCCCCCCACTTATCCTTAGGAATCATGCCCCTTCTCAATTTTAGTTGCAGTGAACATAGCTAGTTGGGTTATTTAATTAAAATGCATAGCTACATGATGCCACAATGTTAATATGTGCCGTATGTCCCGATATACCATCGGTGATAATTCCAATTGTCGAACATAACAAAACCAAATCGATGGTGGGGCCTTGGCCTTTAGATCGACACCATGGTTAATTACAATATATATATATATATATATATATATATATATATATATCATGTATATTTAGAGCATTGGGGTCAAAACCGGGGATGTTACAACCACAATGTGNGGCACACACCAAGTGTCTTGTGACCAGTGGAATTCTCATCATCACCATCATGGGAGCACACCAGGATGCATGTCATCCCAAGGACTACCTACATCTACAACCATGCAAGAACCGTCTCTAGCATAGGAACACGCTAGGAGCACACCAAGTGCATCATGTCCCAAGAGACACATACATCTACTACCACGTGTGACCTTGTTCTAGTGCATCTTCTTATTCCAGTATTTCTTCATCTTTAGCATTGGAGCAAGCCAGGATGCATTACTTCCCAAGGACTACCAACATCTACGACCATGCAAGAACTATCCACTCCCTCTTTCTAATGACCTTGATCTGGATGACACCGAGTATCTGTCTAAAGTATTTGAAATTCACTCTAGCTAATGTCTTGGTCAATACATCATATATTTGCTCATCCAACACCACAAACTGGACCTTCACTGCTCCTCTCTACATCATATCCCATATATAGTGATACTTGATCTTAATGTGCTTCAACTTGTCATGGAACATTGGGTTCTCTGACAACTTCACACAACTTTGGTTGTCACAAAATATACAAGTCGCCTCTAAATTAAGATCAAACAAATAATAAAGTATCTTTTAAATCCATACTGACTGACAACTTGATGAATATGCTGCAACATACTCTGCTTTGGTTGTACTCAACGCCACACATGAATTCTTCCTGCTAAACCATGAGATAAAACTAGATCCAAAACTAAAGTAGCATCTGAAAGTACTCTTCCTATTAGTGGCACTTCCTTCCCTATCCAAATCAACATAATCATGTAGGTTAATCTTATGATTCACGTCATACTTAATCCCATACTCAATTGTACCCTTCAGGTACCTCAATACATGCTTTGTAACAATCAAGTGAACATATCTTGGATCCGTCAAGAACTTGTTCAAGGTGTTCACAACAAAGCACATGTATGGTCTCGTATTCATTAGGTGCATCAATGAACCAATCATATGATGCATCATACATCGTGGCATAAACTTAATATGATGAAGAATCACACAATATATTCAAGTTAGATTCCATTGGTGTGGCCATTTCCTTGCAATCTAGCATTCTGAATCTCTTCAGAATCTCCACGACATACTTTCCTTGACCAAGGAAAATCCCATCCACACTCTTCCACGCCTCCATGCCTAAGAAGTAGTGTGTCATCCCTAGGTATTTCATATCAAACTCAGTGACAATTTTCCTCTTTGCATCTACAATGAGCTTTTCCTCTTCTATCAAAAATAGGTCCTCAACATATAGCAAGTGTATCACTGGTATACCTCCTTCAACCTTGAAGTAAAGGTTGGAATTTGCTTTAATCTTAGTAAATCCTAAGCTCATAAGGAATCTGTCCATCATGTGATACAATGTCCTTGGTTTTTGTTTCAATCTGTGCAAGGATTTCTTTAACTTGAACACATGAGTCTATCTATCATGTGTCTCAAATCCTAGTGGTTGCTCCATGTACACTTGCTCTTAAACTGCACCATTCAGGAATGGTTTCCTAATTTCCATCTGGTGTACGTTCCATTTCATTACTTCAACCAATGTAATTATAGATATGATGGAAATGTATCTTTCTATAGGTGCAAGTGTATCCTCCTATTCTATTCCTTCTTTATAGGAGAAGCCACGCGCCACAAATCATTCCTTGTGTTTTTCAATGCTATTGTTCATAGCATACTTGACCTTATAGATCCACTTTAAAGTCACAACCAACTTTCCTTCAAATCTCAGAACTATCTCCCAAACATCATTATTCATAATCAACTGTTACTCCTTGATCATGGAGTCCTTCCATTTTTTTTTTTGCATCATCTTCATATTTAGAATGTTCTTTATCAATGATGTCACATAGCAAGGCCACATAGTTGTTGTATTTTCTAGGTCTTTTCTTTTATCTATGCATCCCATTTGGAGTGCCATACCTTTCTGCATATTCTATTAAATATCATGCCCATGCTAGTTTTATTCTTTGGCAGTTCATCTCGTGAAGTGGTTCTATAGGTTCTTATGGTTATATCATAGTCTTATAAAGTTGCTTCTTCAATGTCTTCGACTCTGGTTGTTTCAGGGTCTTCGACTTCTTCAACAGGTAGTTTTCTATATTTGAAATATGCCAAGTATTAGTCAAATGTTATGTCTATCATGATGTCGATATTCTTAAATCCTGGGAATTATATTCAGTATTTCTTTGAAGTGTCATTGTATCCTACGAATATTCCCTTCCTTCCCGAAGGATCATGCTTGTTCCTCTTTTCCTTTAGGATGTGTATGTATAGTGGTAAAATAATCATCCTGAGATGGATGACTTCTAGTTTATCACTTGAGAAATCCTCTTCTGGAGTCATTTTGTCTAGTACTCGATAAGGTGTATGGTTCTGTACATACACATATGTCCTTTCTTATTCTTCCCACAAGTGCATTGAAAGATCTTGATCATGTATCATTTCTTTCGCTACTTCCATTATTGTTTTATTCTTTGGTTCTGCAACGCCATTCTGTTGAGGATTGTAGAGTGTTCTCAACTCCCTCTTAATCCCAACTTCTATGCAAAGTTCCTTGAATTCTACTGAGGTGAATTCTTATGCATTATCTAACTGTAGAGTCTTTATCTTCCTCCTAGTGTGGTTTTCGACCAAGGCTTTGAATTCCTTGAAATTGCTAAATCACTCATATTTTCTTTTCAAGAAATAGATCCAAGTCTTGTGGGATAATTCATTTATAAAGGAAACATAATATACATACCCTCTTAGTGAGATGGATGGCATGGGACCGCATACATTTGAGTGGACTATCTCCAATATTCCTTTTTATTTTCTTTCATTTCTAATAAATTCCTTCTTTACAATATTTCCTTGTGCACATCCCTTGCAAACACCTTCATATTCTTTTTGGATTTATGGAAGTCCTAAAACTACTTTGCTTGGAATCAATGGTTCTATATGGTGCAAATGTGAAATCCTTATATGCCATAGTTCACTTGGTTCTATTGATTCATGAACCAATGCTTGTTCAGGCTGTCCTTTCAACTTGTACAAGCCTCCCTCTTGGTCTCCAATTACTGTTGCATCATCAGCGATATTACCTTTTGGCCAGATTAGGACTTGGCCATCAATGAATGCATCGTTATTAATTTTACATTGAGTGCAAATATGGAGAGAATATTATTCTTCAATCCTTGAACATATAGAACATATTTCATCTTCAAGTATTTTATGTATTCTAGCTTGTAGGAAGCTTCTCCACTTCATTTTATGGGGTATTGATAATCATCCCTAAGTTTAACTTTGTGAGGTGACTCATGCTTAGATAGATTGTCGAATGTTTCTTTGTATCTCATCATTTGTTTCGATGCCTCACTATATACAATCCAATCATTTCTTCCATGTGAGATAGTGTCCATGAGTGCTGAGATTAGGACATATTATTCATCAATTAAAGAATCGGCTCTTTCTTCTATGAATCGTTTCCTTCTTGGTTCATTGTCTTCAATAGTGTGATCATGATGTCTTTTCTTGTTGGACCTTTTGTTTGAGGATCCTTTGTTCCTAAGACAATATTGGAGTAGTGTCCCTTATGATCACATGTGTAGCATCTGATACTGGATATATCTCTTCTTGATTTATTTTGTCATTTGTGATGAGCGTCCTCCCTTTTGTTGTGACGATAGTCCTCCTTCTTTCTATGATTTATTCTGCTGTGAAATGTGAGAGCTTGATATTCAGTTGCTCCCATATTCTATTTTCTTGTTATGAGTTGAGGTTCTTCTTGTGTGCATTCTTCCCAATTTTTTTGGAAGTGTTCAACTTATTTTGGCACATATTCCTTGAATGAATGAATGACATGATCTTGGGAGACTATTAGAGTTGGTCAGAAAAGTATTATGTCTTCTATATTTTCTTTGACTACTTCAATTTGTTCCTTGATATGAGCAACCCTCGTGAAGTAGGATTGCATGGTCTCTGAATTTTGTATTTCCACATTCTTTAGTTTGTTCATTAATGTCATCTTCCGATTTATGTTCTTTCCTTTGAACAAATTCATCAAAGCATTGAACACTTCTTTAGGTGTCTTCAAGGATGACACATGAGGGATGAGATGATCCTTAATTGGGTATGCAATGAATCTGTTGGCCTTGAACAAATTATTCTTATGGATATCCTTAAACTCATCTCCCTCTTGGATTGGAGATTCCTCACTGATTTACTTATCCAAATCATTTTCCTCAAGTTTAAGGGATATCCTCAGATGTCATCTTCCCTAATATTATCATCAAGTTGGGTATGAAAATTCATTTTGAAATAATACCTCGGATGTAAATAACAAAGATTTATATCTTACCAATTTGAGATGTTCAACCTGGTTCTGGAGTTGGTTGACCAAGTGTTTGTGAGAGAAACTCTAACTTTAAAAACTTAGAATTTTGGAATTTTGTCTTGATAGAATGATGTTCCTCCTTGAGGAAAGTTTCTTAATTAGGTCCTTTACTAAAAACTGTGGTGGGAATCCTCCAAAACTTGATGTCCTAGTTTCTTCCCACAGTGTCCCGTAGTAAAAAAATGAAACTTCTTCAAAATTTGATTTTGCTTCCACCAAAAGATGCGCCTTTTTAGGGTGATTTATCCTAGCCCTCTTTTCTTAACGATCTATGGAGAGAATACCTTGAACTAGGAATCCCTATTTTCATGATGTTGCACAATGCCTTCTTTCATAGAGGCTATGATACCATATTAGTTTTCTACTTTAATTCAAACTGATTAGATTCTTTATTTGAAAGAATAACAAGCACAAAACATATCTAAGATACACATCACACAAATATTTTCCTTGGGGAAACCATAAAGGAGAAAACCCTACAAACTTCCTCATAATAGGTTCGTCACTAATACAATATCACAAGATGGAAAAAACAGAGAATAATAATTCTTATGCAAATCTCTCTCTCTCTCTCTCTCTCTCTCTCTCTCTCTCTCTCTCTCTCTCTCTCTCTCTATCCTCTAGAGAACTCTGTTAAAGTATTGTAACTTCAGAATATATTCTATTGTACTTTTGGTTTATTCTCCTTCAGATATTTTTTTATTCCATTTAGAGATGTCCTCGATGTAATTGGTCATGTTAAATTCATGAGGTAAAACCTTTGTTATATGTTAGGGCAATAGTACCCATAAAAGTATTATATGATATGTATTTTTTTTCTTCTTAGGTAGTTCATCCCTACTTAGATAACTTGGTTGACCTAGTCAGTTAGTTGATTCACTAACCTGATGAATATAAATAGGTGAGATTCCTCTCCCATTGAGACACACTCACTCAAGCAATTTTGTAAGAGAAAGAAGAAAAAGTGCACCAAAAAGAAGAGAGAAGCAGTTTTCTAGGTTTTACACTGCTCTGGTTAAGTTCTATACTGAGGAAGTTTTGCGGGGTTTTCTCCCTTGTGGTTTCCCCAAGGAAAATCTTTGTGTTTTCTTGTGTTGATGTACTTGTCTTTCTTTCAGTGATCCTTTTCTTATGGTTATGATGTTATGATGATAAATAGATACCGTATAACCATTAAAAATATAGCATGGTATCAGAGCCACCTTGAAAGAAGTCTTTGCGCAACCAAAACACTGGTACAGCTGCAACTACTGGAGATTAGGGTTTCATGCTTAACAACCTTAGAATGAAAAATATAGTCATCTTGTAATTTTTGCTATAACTCAATTTTTATGAAGGATCACGAGATGAAACTTTTACATGTCTAATTTGACATATTTTTGTACCTTGTGTGAAAGTTTCAACCTCATATTCACAATAATATAGGAGATATGATTCCTCCAACTCAGGGTTCCATCCTCTCCCAAAATTCATCCTTAAACAAGTGACCTATGCATAATTTCTATATATAGGGATAGGAAGGTCCAGATGAAATTTATTAAGATTTGATAGATAAGGAACATATTTTAGTTTCTATGGTCAAAGTTTTAGACCTCGGAGGTGAAACAGTGACACATGGAAATCTGTACAAGTTCACCACGATGAACTATCCTAAAATAAGTTACCTTGGGAAACTTCTCATAAGTCCCACTTTGTGAATCCAATTATTCTATAACCTATGTGATTGGAAATAAAATGGAGTAGAATACACTGTAAGAAGGTTCAAACCTTGAGGAGCATAAACTTCGGCTCTATAGCAGAAACAAGATTAGTCAATTTTGTAGAAGAAACTAGAGAAAAAATAGGGATTCCTTTTCTGGGAACATCTCTCCACCAATTAGTTGAAAAAGGAGGACCATCAAAATCTCCCAAGGAGGGAGCATATTTATATGTAAGAAGTTTCTCATTTTTTGTACTTTCAATTTTTTACCTGACACTACCGTCGATAAAACTAGGGCATCAGATATTTTGCAATTTTGTCCATAGTTTTGGGAATAAGTATGCTACTCAGATCACCTTGAGGAGGTGCATAAATATATCCAATCAGATTTGAAAATTACCCCAAGTTAAAAAATTAGGATTTCTCTGTCAAATGCTAGGTCCACCAGAAGCATTCTTCTAGAAGAGCCTTAAAGAAAGCATCATAGTTGAAGCAATATCACTAGTAAGTTCGATCCTTTCTATTGACATTTGAGGTTCTCATTTTTATCATGATGAAAAACAGTAGTAATATTGAGGACAGTACTGAAAGAGTCAAGAAATTCTAAGCATGGAAGTACAAAGTGCCTCTCATACTTGAAGAAGCATTACATGGAGAAATATGTCAAAGAAGAAGCTGCAGATCTAGAGGGAGATGAAGTTAAAGAAAAGCACAATAAGGAACTAGTAAAAAAAATATGAGTATTCTCATCTCCATTGGATATCACATTTATCATCCTTGAAGATTCCAAAGGATATGTTCGATGCAATGAACAACTTGTATGAATATGACCTTGAGAACTAAACTCAAGGATGTGAAGATGTAAATGTTAGAAAAAATTCAATGTTACTTCAAAAGGATATATCGACTCAAGGATCAATTAGAATCCATTGGAGACAATTTAAAAGAAGCAGAAGCATAGATTACAACTTTGAATGGTCTTTCAAGTCCAGTCAAGGGAGTTTTTTTTCAATGAATATCACCTATGGAGGAATGCACGTAAGAAGAAGATTGATTGATGTAAAAATAAGAAGAGATGGGTGGACCCTAACAACTCATGTCAAGAATAAGAAATAACATTCCCACAAGGAATAAAAGGAATTTAGAAGAAGGACATCACACAACTTTAGTTGTGTTGAAAAAGGACACTTTGCAAAAGAATGTCCCAAGAAGGAAGAATGGAAGGATCAATAAGTACTATTCACTCATGTTAGAATAATCAACCCATAGTTTACCCACTTAGACATTAATTTAATAATTTTGGTCTTATTAGCCTAGTTCATGTGTCCCACCTTATGCAAGTTGTCTTTTACCTATCCATAATGGTCAAACTTGCCTTATTTGAATCATGTAGCACATGGGAAATCCCAAGGAATCAAATCTGCTTTATTCCTGGACTCCTAGGCGCCCTTCTGCTTTTTCTGCTTTATTCCCTGCTTTTTCAGTATTTTAAGGCAAATGGAAAATAAAGACTAGGTGAGGTGAACTAGTTTTTTGTCCTCTTCATCCTCCACTCTTTTCTCCTTGCAAAAGAATGTATGAGCTACCATTCCACCACTCTTTAGCTTGCCTAAGCCATTTTTCCAATTCGTGAGCTCCATGACAGATTTGGGATCAACTTTTTACACCTATGGGGGATTTGCTTAATTTTAGTAATCCTGCTTTATGCTAGATTCGAATTGCTCCTCATGCATTCGAATCCCTGATGTATGTTATTTATTCAGAAACCTATTATGTTACAGGGTTGTCTATTGTACACTAAGTTAATACAGTTTAGTGTTCAGCTCCAATTTCAGCCTCTTTTGTGAGTGATTTTGCATGATCAATTGTTAATTGTTGTGAGTAAAATTAATCTATCACTGGGTTCAATTTCCACATGGTATCAGAGCCATTTTAGATCGATTTCTCTCCTTCAAAATTATTTTGCAGGTTCGACATCAGTGACTGGGAGCCTTCTACTGACAGCCGGGACAGATTTTCTAAGCTATGGATCAATCACAGAAAACTATCTTGACTCCCTTCAATTTATTTGAATGGAAAGCAGAGATGGAGATACTGTTGAGAGTGAAAGGCCTCTATGGGGTGACTATGGCAACATAAGTAGAGCCCAATGCAGCTGCAGAGAAGATTAAATGGCACAACAGGAGGGATGAGGCCTATGGTCTCCTGTGTCTGAGTATTTCCAGAGACCTCCTTTTCCATATTGATGGATTGACATCACCGAATGAAGTATGGGATAAGCTTTCTGATATTTTTGGAAAGATAGATGAGATGAGGGGACATCAAATCGAAAATGAGTTGATTTCTCCGAGTCCAAATAGCTTTGAATCCTTCCAGCTATATTTCTCCAAGTTCAAAGCACTAGTTTTGCAGCTGAAACAGTGTGGGATCGAAAAGAAAGATGATCAAATTGTCCTGGCCATCCTCTCGAAGCTATGCCCTGACTATTTAGTGTTTTGTTTCGACCTTCTATGCCACAAAACTGACAGCTCGAACCTGGAAGATGCCTAGGCTTGTAGATTTCATGGAATCTCTCACACAAGAACAGGACAAGTCGGTGATCATGGGCACCATCCAACCATCCAAAGATCAAGATTTGATTGTTGGAGATTCGAAGGTGGATTCTAAACGCAAAAATAAACCTAAAAATCCACCTGAGAAAAAGAGAGACACGAAACAGTCTCCGGAGGAGCCACAAGGTTCCAAGAAGAACTACCAGAAGAAGAAAAACAAAGGTGAAATGAGCAAGTGCGCATACTGCAATAAGGGAAATCACACTGAAAGCTCTTGTATGAAGAAGAAAATAGACATGCTGACCCAACTCCTGGAGAAGAATGGCATCTCCCTTCCAGAAAGCTCAAAGATGAGAGAAGGAGGATCAAGTTCAGATGACAGAGAGAGAGTTCATGCATTGGTTGTTGGCACTTCAGTTTTATCATTGATTTTGGAGCTTCATGACACATGGTTTCAACCAAGAAGGCCTTCTCCTCACTTGATATGTCGAAAGGACCACCTATAGTACTAGGAGATGACTCTCTCACTGAAAGTTTGGGCAAAGGGAGGATTGATCTTGATCATGGTCGGTTCAGCAATGTCTTGTATGTGCCTGGTCTTGCCTCCAACCTCTTGTCAGTGTACCAGATGACCAACACTGGGTCTCCTAATAAAGTCATATTCTCCCCTGATGAAGTTGAGATCACAGAGATCTCAAGTGGTATATTCATTGCAAAAGGAGTTGCAAATCATGCTCAAAAGGTATACATGTTCTCACACTTCCTACCCTACTCAAACCCCTCTGCTCTTCTGATTCATGCTAATGAAGCCAGCAAGCTTTGGCATGAAATATTTGGCCACCTAAATTACAAGTATCTTTCTGATATTAGTGAAAAAGAGATGGTCATAGGGTTGCCGAAGATAAAATTTTCCAAAGGAGTCTGCCAAGGTTGTATCCTAGGAAAACACCCAAAGCATAAATTTGAGAGAGCTAGTCATGAGAGAAGCTATGCACCCCTCGAACTGATCCACAGTGATGTTGCTGGCCCATTACCTCATATGTCCATGAGTCAGGACAAATATACATTGAATTTCATTGATGAATTTTCCAGGTATTGTTGGGTTCACTTCCTGAAACACAAGTCTGAAGTTTTTGGCCTATTCAAAGTCTTTAAGGATTTGGTTGAGAACCAGTCTGGAAGGAAACTCAAGGCCCTCAGATCTGAAAATGGTGGTGAGTATGTCAAGTTCGAGTTTATTAATTATTGTGTAGATGCAGGTATTCAGATGCAGCATTCTATCCCTTACACACCACAACAAAATGGTGTTGTTGAGAGGAAGAACATATCACTGAAGGAGATGGCAACATGCATGATGGAGGCCAAAAATTTGCCACCAAAGTACCGGGCCAATGCTATCAACTGTGCAGCCTATATTTAGAATAAGGTTCCTCATAAACAGCTTTATGGTATGACTCCCTTCGAAGCATGGAGTGGGCACATGCCAGATGTGACCCATTTCAGAATTTTTGGCTCAAAGGCTTGGGCTAGAATTCCAACAGAGAAGAGGAAGGCTTTGCAGCCCCAAAGCCAAGAGTGTCTTTTTGTTGGATACTCTGAATATTCAAAAGGGTACAAACTAATAAATTTGAGCACAAACAAAGCCTTCATCGAAAGGTGTGTTCAGTTTGAAGAAGAACCCCTTGCAGCAGTGGAAGTTGGAGAAGCCTCTTCTCCACCTGAACCTCAGGAAGTAAGTAAAGAGTTTGTTGAACATGCTGATTCTGATTTTTCTGATGGAGATGAGTTTATTACAGACCCTAACAGCCCTAGAAGGCCAAAATGGGCAGCCAAGACACTACATGTAGAAGGAGAGCTAGCCGGGGATCCCAATGACCCAAGGAGGACTAGATCTCAATTTGAGAGTGGTCTGTGCATGAAGGATCCTATGTTTGCTGGAAAATGCTATTTGATGGTGGAGTCTGATCCTCAAACATATGAAGAAGTAGTAGGAGATCCAATATGGCAAACAACCATGAAGGAGGAGTTCAACTCACTCCAGAAGAGCAACACATGGGAGCTAGTGGATCTTCCCCCAGGGAGAAAGTTAGTCCAGTGTAAGTGGGTCTATAAGACCAAATTTGCTGCTGATGGTTCACCACTGAAGTACAAGGCCAGATTGGTATCCAAGGCCTACTCATAGGTTCATGGAATATATTACAATGAGACCTTTTCCCCAGTGGCAAAGATGGATTCCATCAGGCTATCCTTAGCCATTGCAGCCTCAAGGAAATGGGAGGTACATCACATGGATGTAAAATGTGCCTTCCTGAATGGATATCTCACTGAAGAGATATATATGCATCAGCCTCAAGGTTTTTCTACTAACCCTTCTCTTGTGTGCAGGTTGAGAAAGTCAATGTATGGGCTAAAGCAAGCCCCCAGGGCTTGGTATGCCAAGATCGATAGCTTCTTGCTATCACTGAATTTTTTTCGGTGCAAATCAGATCCAAATGTCTATTTGAAGTTAGTTAATGGTTCATTAATGATCATTGTGTTATATTTTGATGACCTTATCATTACAGGAAGCTCAAAGGCTGAGATTGCTTCCTTAAAAGGAGCTATGAACCAAGCCTTCTCCATGACAGATTTGGGGATCTTAAGTCAATTTTTGGGGCTTGAGATTGCTCAAACCAAAGCTAGATTCAAGGTGCACCAGTCCAAATATTCCTTGGACTTACTGAACAAATTAAGAATGAAGGATTGCAAAGCAAGCAAAACTCCTTTCCTTTCAGGAGTGAAGTTGGAAGAAGCTGATTCTTCACCTATGGTAAACAATACACTGTATAGGCAATTGATTGGATGTTTGTTGTATCTGACACATACTAGACGTGATATTTGTTATGCAGTAAGTGTGGCTTCTAGATACATGGATCAGTCTCATGAGATCGATTGGAAAGCAGCCAAAAGGATCCTTAACTTTGTTCAGGGAACCAGGACACATGGGATCTTCTATAAAGCAAAATCTGATCTTGATTTGATTGGATTTACTGACAGTGATTGGGAAGGTGATAGCACAGATAGAAAGTCCACATCAGGATATGTATTCATGCTTGCAGAAGGGCCAATCATCTGGTCAAGCAAGAAACAGAGTGCCATTGCGCTCTCATCTACAGAAGCAGAGTACAGAGGAGTTGTTAATGCAACAACTCAATGTTTATGGTTGCAGGGTTTACTTGGAGAGTGTGGATTCGAACCAGAGTACTCAAATACCATCTACTGTGATAAATAGAGTACCATTCAAATCTACAAAGATCCATTTCAGAAGCAAAGAACCAGACACATTGAGATCCATATGCACTACATCAGAGAACTTGTGCATGATGGCACCATTCACCTACTCTTCTGTTCATCTTCAGAACGAGTAGCTGATATCTTCACCAAAGAATTTTGTGAGAAGACCTTCAGCAATCTCAAATCACTGTTGGGGATTGCTGATCATGCTGTGAAGCATGAGTGAAGACAAGATTTCCAAATTTTGTTTTACAGTCCATGTTTAAGGGAGGATTTTCCCAAGTTGGTTTTGCCTCTTTCCTTGTTTAAATGGACATGCAGTATGTAAAGGGTGACTAAGACTTGTTTCTAGGCCCTATAATTTTCTGATATATTACTCATAAGTCAGGCTTAAGGGGGGGTGTTAGAATAATCAACCCATAGTTTAACCACTTAGACATTAATTTAATTATTTTTGTCTTATTAGCCTAGTTCATGTGTCCCACCTTGTGCAAGTTGTCTTTTACCTATCCATAATGGTCAAACTTGCCTTATTTAACTCATGTAGCACATGGGAAATCCCAAGGAATCAAATATGCTTTATTCCTGGCCTCCTAGGCGCCCTTCTACTTTTTCTTCTTTATTCCCTGCTTTTTCAGTATTTTAAGGCAAATGGAAAAGCTAGACTAGGTGAGGTGAACTAGTTTTTTGCCCTCTTCATCCTCCACTCTTTTCTCCTTGCAAAAGCATGTATGAGCTTCCATTCCACCACTATTTAGCTTGCATAATCCATTTTTCCAATTCATGAGCTCCATGACAGATTTGGGATCAGCTTTTTACACCTATGGGGGATTTGCTTAATTTTAGTAATCCTGCTTTATGCTAGATTCGAATTGCTCCTCATGCATTCAAATCCCTGATGTATGTTATTTATTCAGAAAACTATTATGTTACAAGGTTGGCTATTGTACACTGAGTTAATATAGTTTAGTGTTCAGCTCCAATTTCAGCCTCTTTTGTGAGTGATTTTGCATGATCAATTGTTAATTGTTGTGAGTAAAATTAATCTATCACTGGGTTCAATTTCCATGGCTCATACATAATGATGTTTGGATATGAGTTTGAGACATGTAGGGATTTGTTTTAATGTATTCCAAGTAGATCTACAAGATGAAGTATACACCATATTGAAGTATCAAAAGATATAAAGCAAGGTTCGTGGTTTCTATCAGAAATAGAGAGTTGATTATGGAAAAACAATCCTCTAGGGACTAGATGCACCTTTTTAGTGGTGTAGATTACACTAGATATTTGGGGTAATCAAAGTATAAAAATAGATCACGGAACCTGAAGGGTTTGAGACACTTTACAGATAACCAACTATGCACATAAGGATTTATACAAGGTCAGTAGGAACCCATGGGATAGCACATACACTTACATGAGGATCTTGAGGATCAAATAGAGTGATGGGTATCCCAAACTTTACTACAAGGTAGAATATAGAAGCTTACAAAGGATGAGAAGGTCATAGATGGGTGCAAGAGAAAACTTGCAACAAAGTTGGAGATGAAGGATCTTGATATCTAGTGACCTTGACATGTGACATAGATTGATACAAAGAAAACTAGTAGCATAGCAGGATACATGTCACTCCAATGTCCTAATGCAGAGAGTACAAGATGCAGAGGGAGGATGACGCTCCACCTCAGAGGGAGTGACTATGCTAGATATCAAAGTTCAAGAATCTTGACATGATTCTTGGGATTAGAGGTCCTCAGAATCATACAATGAAGTTGAACACAATGGAAGAGACTCCAGTAATTCAAGAATATAGAGATCAAAATGGAGTCTACCAAACAAACAAAAATAAGTATTCAAATTTTCATTTCCTATATATCTAGTTGTTCAATTATGTATATAGATATGTTCTTAGATTTAGGAAGTATATTATACATGTTAGAGCGTTTTGCATTTATGAGCAGTTTACTGCTAATATCCATATGATGGGTAAGTGGCTCATGGTGTTGTACAACATTCCATTACTACTGATCTAGAATCAAACCTATTTGCTGACATAATTTCTTGGTAGAGATGGAAGGCATCTAGAAAATTACTATATGTATACCGGATATGGATTAATGCTTCCATTAGCTGAAATAGTTGTATAATTATATAACACATATCTTTATGCATAAGAATTTGTCATTATGAAAATTTCTAATCATACAATTGTATTTGACTTGTAGGAATATTGCATGCAATCACTTACAAGAGAATAATGATGAAGTTGTGGATCTTCGATGAAGTTGTGGATGTATGATGCAGTTGCATATGCACAGAAGAAGAATGATGCAAGTTGTGGATGTACAATGCAGTTGAGGATGTACAAGAGAAGAATGATAAAGAACAAGCTGGAGAAGGGAGCTATAAAGCTCAAGTATGTTCCTATAGAGGATCATGTAGCAGATGTGTTAACTAAGCCTCCATATTATGTAAAGTTTGAATACTTTCAAGACAATCTTGGTGTGGTTCAAAAGGAACTTCCTCGAAAGGGGGAGAAATGCTAATGATGTTACAATGGGATTGTATCATCCATGGAAATTATTCCTAAAGTGATACATAGACTTTTGTCTCCATGATGTGGTTGGGATTGTATCATCCATAGACACTAGTCCTAAAGTGATACACAAAATTTTGTCTATGTGATGCGGTTGGGATTGTATTCTTCCCGGACATTAGTCCTAAAGTGGTCCATAGAATTTTTTCTCTGTGATGTGGTTGGGATTGTATCATCCCTGGACATTAGCCCTAAAGTGATCCACAAATGTTTGTCTCCATGACGTGGTTGGGATTGTATCATCCATAAACATTAGTCCTAAAATGATCTGCAAACTTTTGTCTCTATGATGTGGTTGGGATTGTATCATCCTTGGACATTAGTCCTAAAGTGATCCTCAAATTTTTGTATCAGTGATGTGGTTAGGATTGCATCATCCTTGGAGTTATGTCCTAAAGTGAGAGGGATTGATCATCCTGTAATTGGATCATGTGTGTTGCAGGTTATGTTTTTTATATAATTTTAGTATTCTTATACTAATATGACAGGTTCAATATTTCCATACTAATGTTGATATAGCAGTTTTAGTATTTCTATACTGATAATGAAGAGGTAGTTTCAGTATTTATATGTTGATATTGATGATGATGTTGCTTCAACATTTGTATGTTGATGTTGATGATGTAGTTGTGGTCTCAAAAAATTGTGTTGATGATGCTGATGTGGTTGTGGTCCCAACATTTGTGTTGATAATGTTGACATGGTTGAAGTCACAACACTTTGTGATGATGATGGTGATGTTCTAGCTTATCTATGTTGATGATATAGCATTTATTTATTATGTTTCTTTAGCAGTATCATGCTAATGATGTTGTTTTTATTTCAATACTTACATAGATGATCATGATTCAATATCCACATACTGATGTTGCATAATATTATCTATTACACAAAAGATGATTCAGTATCCACATACTGATGTAGCAGAAAATGATCTAGTATATAGAAGATGATTCAGTATCCACATATTGATGTTCCTGAAGATGATTTAGTATCCACATACTGATGTTGCAAAAGATGATCCAGTACACAGAAGATGATTCAGTATCCACATACTGATGTTGCAGAAGATGAGCCAGTATTCCCATACTGATATTGACGATGAAGAGGCATGATGTTGTTCCAAAACTTCATATGACATATATATATATATTCACCAATCAAGTGTACAGTTGAGATGATGGTTGTTGTTGATGTAGAATACCTTCCTAGTTAAGAGGGAGTGTTAAATTATTGTAACTTCGGAAGATATTCTATTGTAATTTTTTTTATTCTCTTTCATATATTTTATTGCTCCATTAGGAGATTTCCTTGATGTAATTTTTCATATTAAAGTCATGAGGGAAAACCTCCATTGTAAGTTAGGAAATAGCACCCACAAAAGTAATATATAATATGTATTTTTTTCTTATTAGGTAGGCCAGCCCTAATTAGAGAGCCTGACTGACCTAGTCAATTAGTTGAGTCACTCACCTGATGAATATAAATAGGTGAGGTGCCTCTCTCATTGAGACACACTCACTCAAGAAAGTTTATAAGAGAGAGAAGAAAAAGTGCACCAGAAAGTAGAGAGAAGTATATGTCTAGGTTTTACACTGCTCTGGTTGAGTTCTATACTGAGGACGTTTTGCAGAGTTTTCTCCCTTGTGGTTTCCCTGAGGAAAATATTTGTGTTCTCTTATGTTTTTGTACTTGTCTTTCTTTCAGTGATCCTTTTCTTATGTTATGATATTATGATGCTAAATAGATCTTTTATAACCATTAAAAATCTAACAAACTTGTCCTATCTCTCTCCTAATGCAAACTTGAGAGTGGGTGAGTGTGTGTGTAAATTAGGGAGTGCACCTCCTTATTTATACACATCATGTAACTGACCTAAAAACTAACTAGGTGAACCTCTTACCCTAACAGGTTCGACTTCACCTATGGAGAGTCAAAAATACATTTTATTATATTAATCCTGGGGACTACTACCCCGACTTACAACATAGGTTTTACCTCAATGAACATACATAATAATGACATCCAAAATCGAGGGAAAACATATCCAACAGGGGAACACCAATATACAATGATAATGTACAAAAAATATATATTTCAAAGTTACAATTACAACAAAATGAAGGATACCTTAAAGATATTCGGGATATGTACCAAAGATGAGTCAAATAAGTGATTTAGATCCCATCGCCTTTGAGGAAGCTACTAAGAACTAGGTATGGAAAGATGTCATGGTGGAAAAGTATAAATCTATCATGAAAAATGATTTGTGGGAAGTGGTTCCTAACCAAAGGGGAAGTTTGTAGTAACTTGAAAGTGGATTTATAAAATTAAGCATGTAACTGATGGCAATATTAAAAATATAAATCAATATTTGTGGTTCATTTTTTATCACAGAATGAAGGAATAGATCGTGATGAGACATTCACTTCAGTGGCCAAGTACACCACTTTTCGAGCCATGATTTCCCTTTCCTTAGTTCTGGGGTGGAATCTTCACTAAATGGATGTGAAGACTACCTTTCTCAATAGTGAAGTTGAGGAAGAAGTATACATACAACAACTTGAGGGGTTTGTGGTTCATGGGAAGGAGTCCCATATATGAAAACTTAATAATTCCTTGTATGGGATTCAGAAGGCTTTAAGGGATTGGTATTTGAGGATTGACAACTATCTTTACATCTTGGTCTTTTCCAAAAGCAAGACGACCTCAACATGTACTTGAAAGTTGTGAAGAACCAATAACTGATCTTGGTTCTCTATGTTGATGACTTATTCCTTACTACAGAGGAACATCAAATAGCTTGATGTAAGAGGAATCTCATTTCTGAGTTTGAAATAAAATACTTGGGTCTTATGCACTATTTTACTAGTCTGGAAGTGTAGCAAATGAAAGATGATTTATTTATTTCACAAGGAAAGTACATAGTTGATGTGTTGCATAGATTGGTATGGTGGAGTGTAAGTTCATGTCTACACCAATGGTTTTTAATCTGAAGAAAATACATGACTCAGATTCTGAATTGGATCTAGTGGATCCTACCATTTATATACAACTCATTGGTTTCTTGATCTATTTGATACATACTAGACCAAACATATGTTATTCTATGAGTATCTTGAGACAATTAATTTTTGATCCAAGACATACATTGGGTTGCTTCCAAGCATGTTCTTAGATACCTTCGCGGTACTATTTCTTATGGACTTATATATTCTTCCAATGGTGGAGTGATGCTACTTGGTTATGGCGACTCTAATTGGGGTGGTAGTATTGTGGACCAAAAGAGTACATCCGAATATTGTTTTAGCTTGGGATTATCTATTATCTCTTTGTCCAGCACGAAGCAAGGGTCCATAGCCCATAGTACTATAGAAGCAGAGTATATTGCAATTTGCAACTAGAAATGCATGCCAAGAAGATATGTATATTAGGAAGTTACTTGCTAGGTTTGTTTAGTGAGAATATGGAGACTACTATCATTCGCTCTAATAATCATATCTACATTAAAGTCTCAGAAAACCTTTTGTTTCATGATATATTGAAACAAATTGAGATGAAATACCACTACATCAGAGACATGGTCTAGAGAGGTATTGTGAGACTTAAACATAGTACTACTAATGAGCAGATAACATATATGTTGACTAATCCTCTTTCCTTGATGAAGCATAGGTATTTTCGAGACAAGATTGGCATGGTAGAGAAATCATCCCCTACTAAGAGGGAGTGTTAAAGTTACAACATAATCATTCATTCTCCAAGACAATCTTATGTACTAGGATTAGGCCTCGTGTGTCAAGGTAGTGCCTTAGGGAGCCTGAGTTGGACCCAAGAAAATTGGAGTAGAATATTGAGTTGGACTCAAGAATGACTAAGCATTATGTGTTAAGGTTAATCATAATGTTTTGAGGAAAGTGCTTTAAATGTCAAAATGATGGTGTTATACAGTCTTTTCTTTCAATACTAAGGTTGTGTGTGTCAATAGACCCTGATGTGTTGAGGTGGTTCCTCGTGTGTTGAGGAAATTATTTGCAAGTTGACGCATGAATGGTGTGTGACATTCTACTAACTATGGTATTAGGGATGGATAAGCTATTAAGTCTCCTTTAGATATTGGCCACCTCTAGGGTGAATTAAATTAGCATATGACCACTTGGAATGATAGTAGAATGAGATGATCACATCATTTGAAAATATCCTTAGAATATTTGATATGATAAATAAATTAAATTTGGCACAAGTGTACCATGCAGATAAGACAAGAGATAAAGATGAGGTTTGATAAGTAAGAGAGAAATCAAAATTTTCACTTTAGTGATGTTAACAAGAAATAAATCAACTATATAAGCGAGAACTCAAATTGTTCACTTTAGTGATGTTAACAAAGAAAGAATCTAGTTAAAAGAGTTAACTAAGTTTAAACAAAGAAGTTATAATTAACTATGTGTTTGCATGACGACACTCAAGTTAAACTAAAATACAAGACTTGTTTCAAACTAAAATACGACACTTGAGATAAAGTAAAATATGAAACTTGAGTTAGACTAAATACCACACTTGAGTTATGAAACTTAAGTTACGACACTTGAGTTAGAAACCTAGCTAAGTGGAATAGTATCCATTTGAAGGGCGAGTTCATCCTAAGTTAAGAAGAAAAATATATAAGCCAAGAATCATAATGATTTTGCAGTTATTATACAAGATTGATGAGATCAATGTGACACCTGAATTCTCTCTTGAAGACAATTTCCATCTTGTGCATGTGACCAGAAAACAATGTTCTGTTTTTGTGTTGGATATATTGTTGGGTTATTCTCTTAATCCATCTTCTCTCTTTATTTGATATTGCACCAAGGGTTCTTGGTATTTCTCTCTGATATTGCACTAGGGTTCTTGGTATTTCTCTCTGATATTGCACAAGGGTTTCTTGATGTAATCTACTCATTGTAAAGACATTCTATTCTATCTATCTATATACAAAGGAATAATTTGTTGGGGTTTTCTTCCTCAAGTTATATATGGTTTCCCAAGTGTAAATTTTGTGTCTTCCTTGAATGTTTATGATTATGATTATTCATTGTTTTTAATTACTACTATAATTTCGTAATCAATATAAAAAAAATCAACAAAGAGGAAGACAAATGTCAACAATACATCATCTCACAAATTGTTGATTCAGAGAAACTACATCCCTCACCTAGGTTTTCTATCATTTCAATAGTACATATAACTTATACACCAATTTTATGTAATATAAAAATAATATAAAATACTTGATGAGAGATGTTTATTTAATAACTATTTGTGTAAATGGAAAATAATTTCAATTAATAGTAATCATCATAAAGTGAAATTACATCATATTTCATAATTTAATAAAATATTGATTTTTTAAAATACAAATTTACATAATCATTTCAAAATCATGTAATTTATACAATAATGTATTCTAGTTACTATATTGATTCTAGGGATAATTACAATTGTGAATACCAACATCATTGCAAGTGTCTGCCTCTTTTATTTGCATTGCATTATTTGGTGGAAATTTTCAATGATTTAACTAAAATTTGGGCTATAACATTTATCCCAATCATGGGTTGGTTGCAAAATGTTTAAAAGCTCAACAAAAGTAGGAATCAAGAATTTTTTTTTGAATCATCTACCAAATCACACCAAGCATCTAGGAAAGAATACCCAAAATATATCCATCCATACAATGCAATTTCAATCTTTGATTTTCCAATAAATTCAAAACCAAAATTAAATTCAAAAATAATGAAAGAAAATACTTGATATTGACACCACTATATAATTTATTTCTGGCGACATTCTTGTCCACCTATTTCTTAGGGCCTTATAGTTGTTCCGAAGGTGTTGCGACATATTGCGTTTAGGTTATTTACATCCTTATTGAGTGTGGAGATGTTGATTGACGTAAATCCCTAGATGAAACTGATGTGGAGACAATAATTGACCTCCTCCATTTGCCTCTTCCCCCACCAATGTATTTCCATCATACATCACAAACATATCATATCATAGCTTGGAAAGGTGACCATTTGAGATACCAATTATAATAAATCCTTGGAACCAAGCCTTGCCATATTCTATCCTCATCACTACACACCTCATCTCTTATTCCTTTAATCAACACCATTCTACCAGTGTACCTCCTCCTTATATGATTATGCCAAACTACACTTATATAAAAGTACCCCAAACAACTTCAAACATATGGATTATTTCTTCTTTCCTTGCCTGGATAGATTCATTGGTCGGAAGAGAGTTCGCCTTGCCTTGCTCTCTTTCCTTGCCAAACAACTTCAAACATATGGATTATTTCTTTCACTTTGAAACTAAAACATCAATTAATTTGAATATTTTAGCATAAAAAATACACACAATTAAATACAAGTATAATTCACCCTTCCTAAAAACAACAAAATTGCATATTATGTACACCTATCTAATTCATTAACCAAAATTGTTATTGTAAATTTAACAAATTGAAAAATCCCTTTGCTTCAAAAATAATATACAATTTTCATCATTTTAGGATGTAATTTATTTCATTGGATGTGACCATCAATATGTTGATCTAATCTCAACCACCATAATGTAGGCATGTTTAAGATAACACCCTCTCATGTAATTAGGTTCTCTAAAAATAAAAATGGACAAATATTTAGTTGCTTATGTTCTTAATTCGCTAATGTCAAAACCCTTCTTCTTTATTACACAATTAAATGTTTCGCGGTCCAAAATCCCTTTAAAGATATCCTATGGCGACGAAATCAAATAATGAATTATTCATAGAGTTTCATGACCATTCCAACTAGAAATTTGTTAATGCCATAGTCCTCTCATGTATTGGACATTGGATCTCATCTAATTTACTAGTAAGTGAAGTTTAATTCAGTGGTACCAACAACTCAAGAAGAACTCAAGCGACACAAAAATATTTGAGGACCTCACTAAGAAATAATAAAAGATTCTCTCGTTTTTGTGCAATGTATCACACCCTATTAAATTTGATGCTTATTTCCCTCACTTCAGGAGTATGTGAAGAGCAAGAGAGAAGATGATATTTTGGATTCTTCAACAAGTTATCATTAAGTGACAAAAATCCAAGTTGTGTACACATGCAACGTAACTTGGAAAAGTAAAAAAAAATCTAAAATATATAACTTGAGATTTAAGGGAAGCATAATTAAAGATATCAACCTATGGGGCGCATAAACTAAATCATGTATTTCACTACTTTTCATAGTTCGAACATACATATTTCATAGCATGAATATGGTTATGATGATGGTTAATGTCCACTCATACCAAACTTTGGTCTATCGGACCCAAAGAAATTCACACTTTGGTCTATTCACACTAATTTCATGGATTAATAAATAACCCCTCATAACCATTTCACCTTGATAGTACCTTGGGAAAATATTTCATTATTTTCCTTTTTGCATAAACAATTTGTAAAACTTTCCCAAATGACCTCTATAGATAACCTGTATTGAAATCACTGCAAAATGTAGCAATCTAAAAACAATTTGACATCCATAGAAAGATGTTGAGCTCATAACTCGTTACATTCACTAAAATTCCATAACTAACTTAAAAAATTCCCAAAGAAAAGACTAACCATTTCCTTCATAGAAGAAAGTTTAGGTAGACGAAATAAATCAAAACCCTAATTTTGTTCACTATGCAAAATGTCTATTTGTCAAATGAATTGACTTGAGTCCTCCTGTCGCTTTATCTCATTACTTTGTAGAACATACTTTTTGTAACATTTTATTTTTGCACTCTTGCTCTAGTTTTTCTAGTGATGTACAATTCAAACCCCTCTGTTGTGTTCAATGAAGTAATGAATTCATGTGGAGAAATTAAAATTTATCCAATGGTCTGTCTCTATGGTACTCTTGGTGGTGATTTGTTTTACTAGATGACACCACATGTATTTCCTTGCCTCCATGGGGACTTCACTTAGTGAACCTCTCACATAGCACATGCGATCATGGGATATTAAAGAATACCCTTAATTTCAAGAGATATTGACCCAAACTCTTTTTGTTGAAANTTTTTATAATTTTAAAACCCACAATATGAACTAACGTGATAGGATATTGGCCAACAAGTGAAGCCCCCGTGCTTGCCTCAAGAACATGAGGTTTTATTTCTCTTTAGTTTCTTCTCATTTCAATTGGCCTTATGCCTTTTAAATGTTACGACTCAATTTTTTTATTGATCCTCTTAATTAAGTCTACATTGACTTGGCCTTATGATAATAAATGGCCTTACACTGGGTTTTTTCTTCGTCGGGATTTAAGACCAAGGGTATCTTGAATTTTGCTAGTTCTTTGCATTATAATGTTTTAATACAAGGACATAGAGATTGGTTTGTTTGTCCAATACCAAGTATTCATTTAGTTTCCATCCAATTATCATGGATAATAGATTTGATTTAAGACTAAGGGTATCTTGAATTCTGCTAGTTCTTTGCATTATAATGTTTTAATACAAGGACAAAGAGATGGGTTTGTTTGTCCAATACCATGTATTCATTTAGTTTCCATCCAATTAGCATGGATAATAGATTTAGTATATTTTGTTTGTTATTAATTGGAGAAGGAACTATAAGTCCTCGGTATTTTGCATTTTAAAGTATTGTTTTACTTTGTGTTTAAGAATTAAATGACAACGTAGTGTTTTATATTATAAAATTTTGTTTAGTATTCATCTTTCTCCAATATTTTTTAATCCACTTTGAACACAATAGGATATTTATATAATTGGGATATATCTATGAAGTAGCTTACATGTTATATGTTTTCAACATTTTTTCTTTCATTTTTTTTTACTTTTTTTTGACAAAACACTGTAGAAATTTTAGATTAATTCTTGAAAAAGCATATGAAATTTGTTAAATTTACACAATTTGAGTGTTATTGGGATACTTGTGGATCCTGAGTATAGTTATGCATTCAAAACATGATTTGAAGGCTTCAAAATTCATATTTTGGGAAAAAATTACCAAATTCTAATAAAAAAACCACTAAAAAAATACAAAACATCTAATAAGTAGACTACTCCTATATCTACCATCCTAAATACATCTAAACTCTTGATCTACCATTTATCGAGAGGCATCAAATCCATACAGATGAAAACCTTTTTTTATTTCCTATCTCTTGTTAGATAGGTTCACACATGAGGGATTTGTTTACATTTTAATTTTTAATTTTTCTACATTGTTTTACTTTTTAACTTTTTTTACATTGATTTATTTTTGAATTTTTTTTGTATTGTTTTACTTATTACCTTTTCATATTATTTAAAAGTTATTACTAAATTTTTAATTAAAAAATTATATCAGCTCAATTATTAATATGTTGGAACATTATGTTACATACTATGTAACACGACAACATCTCCCCATCTTTGTCTATAGAAACACCTATATACACAATTAGGTACATCTCTATCATATGATTATTTACTACGTATATATTTATATGGAATGAATTTTTACTTTGAATTAAATATGTTTCTAAAAGTTGGTACATTTTTTTTCCACAGAAAAAAAATCGTAATAGTATTTATAAAACAAAATTACAATCCACAGATGGCACAATATCAACTATTGTCCATTGTCAAAAATTTCTGACCAAAAAGCCTTATAAAATCTGATACTGATTATATCAAAGAGTCATGCATACAAGCATACAGAATTCACAACACACATATATCCGTTTCTTCATAGCAATTTACATCTTCTGGGACACTTAACTACCCATAACTTCAAAAAAACAGCCATAGCTTCTAAAAAACCTATTTAGGTGTTAAAAAATATACAATTCCATTCAGTCTTCAAAATATCAAAACTAAAACAAGGATCAACTAGACCCATATCAACATCCATCATTTATCTTCAACAGGAACTCCATTCTTCAAAGTAGACCAAATCTATACAAAATAATTTTTAAAAAAACATAACAGATTCGAAGCATTCAGCTGCCCAATGATCATAAATATGCTAAGATCCAGTCATAACTTTAGATCCAATTTTTCCAAAACATCTACAAGTGTATTTATTTCATGATAAATATGCACAAATTGCACTGACTCAAAGATATAAACCAATCTATTGACTTCAAGCAAAATCTGTGCTAGCTTAATATTTTGAATATGATACTTACTAGTAGCCCAATTGATAACAAGATGTGAATCACCAAATGTCTACAATTTCTTAAAAGTATTATCCAAAGGCAAAGTGAGAAAATATTTAAGCTAATATGCTCAGCATAATTGTTAGTTCCAATTCCCAACCCTGCTTTAAAAGTGAAAAAGTGTTCATCAAAGATGAAGAGAAAGCCCCCATCTCCACAGGTTTTTGGTTCACCTGTTGTCGAACCATCAAAATATCCCCAAGGATATGATTTGTCAATCACTTCCTCAACAATAGGTCTAATTCTAACCACAATCTTATCTTGTGGAAAAGAACTCAGCATACCCAGACAGAGAGATGATACATGGAAAGGTGATAAAGCATAGTCATCAAAACAAATCTAATTCCTTGCCTTCCATATAATCCATAACACAATAATTGGTAAAGACCTTATATGTTTCACTTCTCCTTTCAAACACCAATTTTTCAGGCATGTACTTATTGAAGTACCATTCCATAAATTGTTTAACTGTAACTTTGCCTCAAGATTAGACCATACTTTTCTGGAATAAGAACATTCCACACCTAAATGAACATTGGAATCTGAATCCAATTTACATAAGTAACATCTTCCAGGGCCTTCCCTGTGCTTTCTACAAATAACATCCCAAGTTAAAGCTTTATCAGATAGTAAAAAGAAGCAATTTTTTTCCCTTAAGTGAACATTTGAACTTCCAAAGGACCTTCCACCACCAAGAAATTTCCTCCACATTTCTATCCAAAACTAACTGAAGATAAATAGTTTTTGGTGTATACTTCCCAGATTTAGTTTGATTCCAGATCAAGAGATCAACATCACTTGACAATCTGACATGACTTGTTTTTAGAATATCCAAATAGCCATTCCAACAAGTGATATCCTGTTGTTCCTCTATACCAATCAAAGCAACTGATAGCCAACCTTGATCTAGCAGTAATGACACACCAGGAAAGACAATGTCTTTAAGAAAAAATAAACCTACATAGTGAAGTTTATCAATCAAACTGGTTGGTAGAATGTGTCTCCACTTACAACCAACCCAAGGATCCAAACCTATTCTAACATCTGCACCATTCCCAACCTTCCAAATAAGATAGTTGCCAATAAGATCAAAATACCATAGAACTGCTTTCCAGCAAGTAGACATACATCTTTTCTTTTTTACAGACACTCTAATTCAATCCAATAAAGATAAAGGATGTACATATTTATGTAAGGAAATATGCACCCATAGGCCCAATCCATGAATAAGGTTCCATACATTCTTCGCAGCAAGAGATTTAGAAGAAAAAAAACAAGTATCTTCAACCCCCAACCTCCCAAGAATTTTGGGCATGCTAAAGTTTTCCAAGATGTCCAGGGAAATCCATAAGAATCTGAATTCCCTTCCCATAAGAATTTGAAACATAATTTCGTAATCTTTTCAATAATGCCCAAGGGAATCCAGAAATGCATCCAATACATCGGAATAGCCTTTAAGACTGATTTGATTAGAATAAGCTTACCTCCCTTAGACAGCAATCGAAAACTCCAGTTCTTGATTCTCTTTCCACCTTCACTACCAACCAATCCCAATCCTTCATAAGATATCTGCAAGGTTTAAGATGAAACCCAAGATACTTCAATCCAACATCAAGTTTAGCAACATAAAAAGAGAAAATATTTTTTATAGTAATAATCTCAGATTCAGCCAGCCTAGAATGTAATAAAGAAGATTTATCTTCATTTATCAACATCCCAGATTCCTTACAAAAAGTTTGCATAATCTCATAAAGGATTGATAGTGATTGCTCAGAACCATCAGAAATCATGACAATACCATTTACAAATAATACATGAGATAATGAAAAATCATTTCCAAAAGAAATACCATGAAAGTCACCACACTCTTTTTCCAACAATAAGGCCCTACCCAATCCGTCAACAACAATGAGAAAAAGAAGCGGAGCAAGAGGACAACCTTTTCTCAATCCTCTACTAGATTTAAAGAAGGATGAAGCCTCTCTTGATCAGTAAAGCAAAAGATACAGATGATAAACTAATCATAATCCAAGTAATAAATGGTCTATAAAAACCCATTTTTGAAAGGATTATCCTAAAAAAAGTCCAATTGACCCTTTCATAATCTTTATACAGGTCAATTTTTAACACCACGGACTTCTGTTTTTTACTACTGATGGTATGCAGACATTACTATATAACCCCAACCGCATCATGTATCCGTATTCCTGGTAAAAACACAAACTGTTCACCAGATATTTACCTGCCAAGAACCTTCCTAATATGCATAGATATAATCTTACCAATAATCTTGTAACAGAAATTACATAAAGAGATTGGTCTAAAATATTTAAAAGATTTAGGAAAATCAATATTAGGAATCAATGCAATAAGAGTTGAGTTGAAAGTAGCAGGTATTTTACCAGAATTCCGAGGATCATCAACAACCCTTAAAAGGTCCAGACCAATAACATAAAAAAGAGTCCTATAAAACTCCACTGGAATCCCATCCGGACCCGGACTCTTAACATTTTTACGTAAAGCTAAAACAAACTGAATCTCAACTAATGTTATGGGTTTCATAAGCTTTTCATTCTCCTCATCAGAAATAGAAGTAGGAAAATGCCCAACAATTTTCATAATATTCAGAAGATGAAGAAACTTATCCTCCTAAAACATATTCTCAAAATGTTGTACACCAACCTTAGCAATAGAATCAATTTCTTCCACTAAAATTCCATCATCAATTTCAATTTTACAGATAGATTTTATATTCTTTATATGATTGGCAAACTTATGAAAGAGGAGGTATTATCATCCCCACATAAAAGCCAGGTATCCCTACTTTTTTGTCTAGCCTCCTGTTCATGATCCAAAAGGATTTTTCTTCTGCGGGACTCCAAATCAACAAGAAAGGTCTTGTCTACCTCTGATGAAAAACAAACCTCGGTTTATTAAAGGAATCAACCAGAAAAATTTCAATCTCCACTAAATCCTTAGTCTCCTAATTTTTTTGCTTTACAGACCATGATATATCCACTTCCTTAATATGTTTAAGATTAGCAACAAAGTGAGACGCAGCAGACACCAATGGATTATCCACATACACAGTCTAGGAAGCTTTAAGTAAAGCAACAAAATATTCATTTGATAGACAATGGGAATTGAATTTGAAGGGGGAACGAGGTTTAAGGTTATTAGATAGAATCTGAAGGTAAACCGACTGATGATCAGAATCCCCCCCACAACCTACCCATTGTCAAAAATGAAGGTCTAAATCAAGTAGATCATCAAATACAAGGAGTCTGTCCAATATTTTACTAATATTATCATTACCAAATCTTATGTTAGACTAAGTAGGTACTAATACACGTGGGACAACGTCCACAAGACCAAAACCATCCAACTTCACAAAGAAAAAATCAGATAAGTTATCCATTCTATCCTTCTCTCTCCAAATTTCTGAGAAACCCACAGAGAAATTCAGATCCCCCCCAAAATCAACCTAGATTTATTAAGGCAATCTAGAGAGAAAATATTGTGCCAGAACATTTCCCTATCCAGAAAGGGTCTATATATATTCATAAAACAAAAATCCTCTTTCATTTAAATTTAGTAAAGAGATGCAAACAATCCAAAATCCATCGCCAGATCACTTAATAACTGAAAATGTCTTGATCTCCATCCCAATAATAATCCCCCAGACTTTCCTTTAGCATCCAAATAAATAAAGACCCAACTAGAAAGCAAAGATTCCAACTCTCCAGCCAGAATTTTTCCATCCCCCATGATTTCTTGAAGGAATAAAACATCAATAAGCTGATTTTCCACCAGCCTCCGCACTGCTAGTTTTTTATGCTAACTAGATGATCCCCGATAGTTGAGAGTTGTCACAATCATGGTGAAAACCTAGTATGGGAAAAAAAAATTCTAAGTGCCACAGAATGATGATCCAATGAACAAACATGTTCCATCACCAGAGTGTAAGAAGAAACCCTAGGATGATCAATAGCCTTTAACCCCAATCGGATCCACCTGAACTTTGGAACAAGATCTGAGAAAATAACCATTCTCTTTAAACAGGTTAACTTTAATAGGAGACACAAAACCTAATCCACCCAAAGAAGTTTTAGGAAACAAGAACTCATCTGAAATAACCCTCACCGACAAGGATCCAACAAGATTTAAATCTTTAAACCCGGGATAAATGTACTTATCATTAAATAAAGAATGTATCAAAATAAGAGGTTTAAGAGCATGCAAAGATAATACATGTTCTACAGGGTCCAAACCCAAATCACACTGAGGTTTAAGAGCATCCACAGATAATACCTATTGTATAGATAATACATGTTCTATAGGTTCCAAAATAATAGGTTTAAGAGCATCCGTAGATAATACCTGTACTACATGTTCCATTCCCAAAGCACACCGAGTACCAAAAGAAACAAACAAAGAACCAAACCCCTATTTACCCAAGAACTCCCTGGAGTTAATATCATCAGAACCCACATCTTTCTTAACCCTCCAAACAACTTTTTCAGGGCCGAAACCGACTTACAGTGAAAACAAAGACTACAATGGGAAGCTAAATGCCTATTCCCATGACATATAAGACACCTAAAGGGAACCCCAACATTGTCTAGAGGATAACTAAAACAATTATTACCTTTTTAATCATCAAATTTTCAACTAAACCCTTATGGATACCAAGAAGGATAAGTATTTTACCCAAACAACAAACTTCAGACTAGAGAAAAGATAAATCTGCCTCTAAAAACGACCCCAAAGAATTTCCAACCAATTTGAAAAAGTCTAAAGACCAAAACTCAAATGAAAGATTGGGAAATTTTACCCAGATCAGGATTGAGTCATACCTTTCAGTACATGGATCAAACCAAGGAGTCCAACACTTCAACAAAAGACTAGATCCCTCCCACTGCCAAGAGCCATAGAGTATAGTGTTCGAGTCCATAGCATAAAAAATTTGAAAGCAATCCATCCTATCGGGAGCACGAAAACCTCTGGAAAAATGGGGATAACCTCCTGTCAGGTTTCAGAAACCCACTTCTTAATGCCCACCGGGCTAAACTTGCGGCATCCAAAACGCCCAACCAAAGTGTGATAATTTGTCAAGATAATCTCGTTCATATTAACATCTTCGCTGACGACGAGCAAAACAGGGTTATCAACTTTCTTTATCACTTATTTTGGTCGTTTCACTCTCACAGTGGAACAAGAAACAACCTCCACATTCTGGAATTGATTACCCAGTGAAGAATCCCCAACAACCACCTAAGAATTCTCTTCCCTCAACTGAGGGCCACACAGAGAAGACCCACTAGGAGGAAAATCAAAGACCACTTCAACAGCAGCGAGGCCTCCTGATCCATAGAGATATCATGCTTGCACACCCGAGAAATTGGTACGTCTACTAAACCATGCACCAACCCAAGCGATTTTTTTCCACAACCCTCAACATCAACTAACCCTAAACCAACTCCCGCATCACTAGTGAAAACATAAAACTTAGGCACAATAACCTGTGATGAATCCCTCGCAAGCAACCTAGCAGAAATCGAAGTGGATGGAACATCTATGCGTTCACCCAAACCCACAGGGAAGGCCAAATCACTCTGCTCAAAGTCTTCATCCAATGAAAAATCATCTCTGCACGCAAACATACCCTATGGTGGAAAACAAGAAAACACCCCATCCATATGCCTAAATGCCTGCTGAACTTTGGGAGGAGTGTGTGCCAACGCCTGGATGTCCAAAAGAGAAATGGAAGTGCATGACACAAAATAAGGCCAAGGTACAAAAAAGAATACACACCAAACTTAATTAGCTGTCAATCTAGCCGTCAATTCACGCTCAAAGAAATCACGGCTTTCACATAGACACCCAAAAAAACAAAAAATCAATCCTAGGCAAAAATCCCCAAGGATTACGTTCTATTCGTCATTTCCCGTTCAAACTTTGAGCAAACCATCAAAAACCTGTACAAGGAATGCTTAACTAATAGATCGTTAAACAATAGCTAATTGAATAGGAAATGTCTTCATAAATGAATTCTAAAAGTTATTACATACATAACCACTAGTCAACTTCAAGAATATGTTTTGAAGTTGGTATAGACATAACCACTAGTCAACTTCAAGAACATGTTTGGGGTATTATATTAAAATGTGGACACATGAAAATGATTAAATTTATAAAATGGGTATGGATTTAGGTGGACTTGTTAATTTTGAAACCAACGGTAGAATGTCTTATATCCTAATTATTTGAATAAGAATTTTCCATATTCATAAGATGTATTTAGAACGATGTATGACAACTTAAAGTAGGATCAAATTATGGAGTTTTAAAAAATGACGTTTGGGTAAAATATGTACAATAACTTGTATAATATAAAGAATGTTACGAAATTGTGACATTCTTAAAGTTATGAAATTGTGACATTTTTTTAACGTGTATTTTATAATCATATCTAATACATTATTAATGCAAGCATCAGGAACATTTACCACATCAACGAAAAATAAAAGGAGTTGCTTGGTATATTTGAATTGTTTCACAACATAAGAAGTGTAAATTGTGCCCAGAGGGTTGAAAAGGAGACTAGAAGTCAACTTGAGTTGAGCTGACAAAGTCGCAACTAAGAGGGGAACTAGTCGAAGGATTAGATGATTCGGTGGAGAATCCGGTGAGATGAGGTCGATGGTAGTAAGGAAATCGAAGGATTAGAGGATTATTGGAGTCATGGATGTACCCAAACAAGGATGAAACCATAACTAACCATAGGGTTAGTGGAAACCTACAAAAGGATGACATGAATACAATAATAATGCATTAGATTTAATTGAGACCCGAGGGTCAAGAGGAGTCAACATAAGGAGGAGGTGTCGAAGACTAAGAGAATAAAGGAATTTGATGCTTGAGTTATCGATCCAATATATTAGAGAGAAATTGAATAATAGGTGACTAGAGGAAATAAATAGAAGTCAGGCTCGAAGCTAACATAGGGTAGAATATCAGTCAAAAGGACAATCGAGTCTTCAAGAGGAGATTCAATGAGCTCCAAATGAGAGAAAAGGGGTGTTTGAATCCCAAGTAATTGAAGAGAAGAACTGATGAAGGAAACTAACCAAGTCATGGTCGATATAGAAGGCCATTCAAAGGGATGGTTGAGTAACAAAGAATTTGATAGAGGAGTGATCAATGATAACAATAAGATGGTAAATCAAGGACCAAAAAAGTCATAGGAATCAACTAAGAGTCAAGCCAATGGAGTTGAGAATAACCAGAAGGGAGATTGATTGTAAACCAAAGAAAAGTTAGGTTGAATATGAGTAGGGGAAAGAATCAATTAAATGGGAAACTGATAGAGAGAGGTGTGGAAAAGGACCAACCATATCACATAGAAGATACAAGGATTTGGAACCAAAGTCCAACAATGGATTTGGACGACTAAGGAGTCACCCGAAACAATTAATGAAGGTTGATATCCTAACTAAATTGAAGAGACAAGTACATAAGAGAAACGAATGTTTAGGGGGAAATTGCAACATTAATTGCAGAAGTTGTGGAGGTGGCTGAGAATGTCATTTTATATTGTTCCCTAAGGATATTTAAGGAAGCACCTAGAGGATTCTAGAAGAAGTTAGTGCATGAAGATAAGGTGGAAGGAAGATAGTATAAATATAGTTTCAGGCAAAGGATAAGGGGGTTTTGGATTCAAATATTAATGGATTCTAAGAAACAACAAAACAAATACAAACTATAAATCTAAAACAAGGACTTCACCCTGATTGTAAGTAAATATATGTAAATTTGAACTTTGAATTAATAGAAAGACATTATTGGTGATATTGAATCTTGTTGTGTGTTTCTCTGTGTGATTTTATTTGTGCACTTTGATCTGCAAAGGAGTTATTTTCCATTTATCCATCAATTATGAAGTTCCAATTCAAAGTGAAAATTTGTGATGATTGGAATCTTAGTTGCAACTCAACAATCTAACATCCTACTTGTATATTCTATAAATGATGGGTGCTATTCATTTTTTGTTTTGCTTCTTATTTTTTTTGTGGTGTGATTCTTTATTAGTGACCAATTCATATCAATGTTTGATTAGATATGTGGTTTTGTGGTTTGTTTGTCTAAATTTTAAATTTCTCTCATGTCTACGACATTATACTTAAATGATTATTAAAAGGAAAAATATCATTCAAATGTGTGGATTGGAGATGCATATGATAAAACCATGAATTACTGCATGACATGATATTGTATTTTAGATATATTAGTTTAGGTAGAGTTATAAAATACATGATTATTCCTTCACTTTTAATGAGTAAATTGTAGTGTACCTAGAAATTATAATTTGGGGTACCTACCGAGGTACATAATGGGATAATGATTGTGATGTGGCCATAATCATGGAGCAGTCCCACTTGATAGTGGGATACAAACATTCCTACCAGTTGTTTAAAAAAATAATATAATAATAAGGTGTAGTTCACATAGACCCCCATGATTTATTATGAAAAACTATAAATACACATTAGTATCATTGTATTGAGACAGGTTGGTTGTAATGTTAACATGGCTTGTGGAGTGATTCCTTCCATAAGGAGTAATTCATGGTGTTACCTTACTTGAAGATTTCTTCTCTAATTTCTTATGTTTATTCTTTTGTGGATAAGTTTTGTAATTTATGAAGTTAAGTTAAGGGGTTTTAATATTTTACATTCCAAGGTTGAATAGAAATGGTATCATGTCCCTTTCTTGGGTAAAAAATTAGAAGATGTTTTTTTGTAGTTTTTTGAAGGAAAAAAGAGGAGGGTGTTATATATATATATATATAATGAATGCCTAAGAAAAGGAAAAATATTTCGGTCGGGGAATAGAAGAAGGGATTCGACTAGAGGAGAAAATTGCAGTGCGATCAGAGGAGAGGAATACGAATTGGAGTCGCACCTTGAGGGATGATCTTACGACGAAGAAGAGGAGTACCACCTAATATTTGAGGAAGCCAAAGAAGAAGAAGCACCAAATCCAAGTCAATATTACAACATACCTATGACCCCGCACGCATCACCCAAGGAAATATTGATAAGCACATCATCTATTGGTTTTTCTAATCCAACTAACAGTAATAGTGGAACTAGCAGTCATGGAACTCCCACTAGCGGAATTTTTAATTCAATAATACTAGGAGTAAACATAATGGCTAGGAACGATGTAAAGTTTCCAATGTTTAATGGAAATTGGTTAGAAGACTCTAAGAAACATTGGTTTCTATGCAAAACTGTATGGACCATATGATAGGTCCAAGATGAATCCATAAAGAAAGCTCAGATGAGCAAAACCCTTAGAGGTCGTGCACTTTATTGGTACATGAAATTTTCTATTGTTTCTATAGGAATTGCTTAGAATACATTGGATGAAATATAGACAATATTGATAGATAAGTTTAAGAAACAAAAATATGAGACGCATTGCATTACAAAGTTGAAAGAAATTAAAGAGTTACCTACAGAGTTTATTTGGGACTTCGACCAAACATTCAAGACTTTGATGGTCAAAGAAAGTTTTCAAATGTCAAACGTCTAGCACAAAGAATGGTTTATTGGGGTGATGTTGCCAAATATACATGTCCCATTAATGCATCAGAAGATCATATCTCATAGTGAGGCTATAGAACTGATTATGAATTAGAAGCCTCACTAGCTAGAGAAATTGGTGCAGGAATGATGCAAATTCAGTCACAACTTACCAACCTTACACTGCAAATTCAAGATATCAATAAATGTAAGGAAGTACAAGAAGAAATATTTTATATCATATGTAGAACCCAAGGAAATCATAAAGATAACTGCTCAACGCTTATGAATGATGTCAAATTGGGAGAACCAAATATGATGAATACACAAGGGATTCCTTGGTGTCGAGTATGTTAGACTAGATGACATCAGACAAAAGAATGCTTATACTTACAGAAAAAAGTAAGTGCACTAGCTAGTCTATATTGTAAATTTTGTCACTCGGTGGGCCAAGACGATAAATATTGCAGAGAATACCGGTTGTTGAAAGAGAAAACAATCTATACATACCTAATGAAGAATGATGATCAAATGCAAGCTGAGTGAGCTCAGGCTCAATTTCCTCATAACTAGTACTCTCATGTTAAATATCCATAGAATCAATATGTTCATCGTCAATACCCTCAAGAACAACACCCTCAACCCATGGGGAGCATAATTTTCATAGGTCAAGGATGAGGAGGAGGATTTGGTCGTGAAAGAGGCAAGTGATATGTTATAATAGTGGACAACCTAGACAATTTTCCAGGGACTACAAAAATCCTACTATGACCTGTTTGTGTTGTAAATATTTTGACCATACCATCAAAGAGTTCCCTCAATTGATTTCAAAATGGTAGTCCAAGACTGTGCGAAATCAAAATCCACCTCAGAATCCCAATCTGAACATACAAAATATCTTTGTTGAACTAAGGGAACCAAATATTGTTTTCATGACAAGAGAAGTTGTTGTGATTGGATTTGACCAAGACTAACTATATGGACAACCACGATTACGACCAACGACACAAAATAAAGTACCATTAAACATCAATAAAGAAAAAGAAGTATTCCTAGATGCACGGCAATAATTAGTCAAGAGAAATAAATCATTGACCTCTACAACTATATTGTTTGAAGGGCCAATCCTGGAGATGCCTGAGAGATTTGATCAATTGTTTCGACAGAAACAAACAGGAAAGGTTTGTAAATTAAAAGAGTTATTCAAAAGTTGTTTAGCACCAATACAAGATAAATATGTTGTATCAAAATTGACATCTTTCATAGAATAACCTTAAGAAGATGTGTGATAAGAAAAGACTGTTAATCATATCGGGAAAATATTGAAGACTAGTCAAGAACTAAGAATGACCACCCAAATAGGATATTATGACATGGACCATATTATTATAGACTTGGGCTCTGATGTGAACATTCTTATGAGACAAACTTGGGAGAGTATGGGAAAAACGAGACTAGTATGGTCTCCTACACAGCTCATACTAGCAAATCAGTTGAATGTTTTACTTATTAGTCAACTAACACAAGTTCCTATCGATATAGAGGGACTTGAAACCTATGCAAACTTTGAGGTGATCAACATTGTTGATTATACAAATCCATTTCCTATGATTTTGGGGATCTATTGGTCCATTGATAACCAAACTATTATCAATTTCAAGAGTAACATACTCATATTTGAAGATGAAGAACTAAGGGTGGTCACACTACTTGATCCTCTAGAAGGCCATAGGTATGTCAAGTAGTTGAATACTAAAGGACAAGGTGGATATCTGGACCACATCTATAAAATTACTTCTGCAATGGATGACTATGTGAATCCAATGGGGAACAAAAAGCTCAGTTGGCGAAATATTAGTTCCTCCACATCGGATTCTAGAGAATATTTAGAAAATTGGAAAAATCGATTGCATGATGTATCAATGAGAATATGCGCAAGAATCACACAATTCATGCGACATGTTAGAATTTACATATGTGATCTACCTACTTATGAGGGATTTCCTAATCTAGAATATTTTCTTATATAATTTAAATAAAATGTTACAGAACCTAGGTGCTTGTCGGCCTTGTATTCTGCATTGAAGGCGACACTTACAAGATGGTGGGTCCAACATAAACAATCTATCTTAGAATGGTCACAATACCAAAGATTAATGGAATTTCAATTTGGAGAAAAGGTGATGTACACTGGCCAAAAGTACACATAATTGACTAATCCTGTCGAGCACATGGGATATTATTGTCATGTGACATGGGAGTCATGTTTGCAACAAGAATGGTTCCATCAGTTTCTACACACATTGGACATGATACCACATAATGGGTATACATTGGTCGAGTTGTGACAAGGGATAGCAGAATGGGAAGATTTGGTTACCATCTTTACCCAAACGTTTAAATTTTTTTATGATCATCCATCGATTGATGCTTCTCTACAAATAATTAAGAGTAAGATATTTGAAGATATTCCTGTATCAATGAAAAATTTTAATCAAAGTAGTGTAATAGTCCAACACTGGATGAAGTGCTATGATGTAACAAGTAAACCAGATGATGATGATACCTGCGATATAAACATTCCTGAATCTGAAGGAACTCACGTGGTAGAAGGATTCGATGTGTTGAGAGACAAATTTATAAATCTGTTAAAATAAAGAAATTAAATATTGGACCTCTAGAAAATCCAAAGTTCGCCAATATAGGAGATTATTGGGAATATGAGACTATTGGGGAGATCATGTATATACTGTATGAATTTCAGGATCTGTTTTTGATGAAATTTTTGGAGGTGAAAGGAATTGTTGGAGATATTGGAGAAATGAACATGCCATTGAATCCAGGTGCAAATCCTGTGAAGAAATGACCATACCAACTAATCCCAAGGCATAAGAAAAATTTATGATAGAGTTAGATCGAATGCTAGATGTGGGTATTAAAGAACCTTTTGAAGAATCTAAGTGGATCAATCTGATTGTAGTGCAAGATAAAAAGACTGCTAGTGAAGTGCATATATGTGTCAACCTAAGGAAACTAAATGATTCCTGATTGCATGACCCATTTTGACTCTGTTTACAGATGAGGTATTACATATTGTTGAGGGTTAATAAGTTCATTCATTTACTAATGTGTTCCCTAGCTACCATCATATAAGAATTGTGAAGTAAGATCGACAAAAGACCACATTTGCGATGAATTGGGTGTGTTTCGGTATACTGTTATGCGCTTTGGAATCAAGAAGGCTCCTACTAGTTTTTCCAGGACAGTAGTGGTTTAATTCAAGGATTTTATTCATAAGTTTCTTGAGGTCTATTTTGATGACTGGACTATATTTGGGCTCATAAAAGGCCATATTGAGTTCCTCAGAATGATGTTGAAGGGGTGTCGACAGTACCATATCTCTTTGAACGTAAATAAATGTATTTTTTGTGCCCTGGTTGAAATTCTGTTAGGTCACGTGGTTTGTCGTGATGGAATCTTGTTTGATCCTGCTAAAATTGTGATCATTGTCGACCTACCACCACTCGTGACAATAAAGCAGTTGATAAAATCTCTAGGACATATAGGGTATTACCAGAAGTTTATCAGAGGATATGCAGAGGTGACTTCTCCCATGGATAAATTTGTAAAGAAGGATGTTAAGTTTCAGTGGATGGAACAATGACAAGAGAGTATGGATCTCCTATAGAATAAGAGTTTCATGTACATTTCAATGTGTCGTTTGTCACACTCGACATTGTACTCACGCTTCCAGGTGGTGGGTGTATTGATTATCCTATTTCCTTTTCTAGCTGTAAATTGTCAACTGCCGAGAAGAATTACACCACGACTGAAAGAGAAGGCTTATCTATGGTGTATATGCTTCCAAAATTCTAAAACTCTCTCCTGGATGGGAATTTCAAGGTTTTCATAGGCCATTCTACTTTGAAATACCTACTCAACAAGCTAGTGTTGGAAGGTAATATCTATCGATGGTTTCTCCTCTTCCAAGAATTTCATTTTGAGATCATTGTTAAACCTGGTTGACTGAATTCAGGACCTGGCCATATGTCAAGGCTAGAAAGTGTTGAAGAACCTGGTGATCTCGAGGATAGTCTTCTAGACGCATAATTATTTATGGTCAATATTTTCGATGACCATTATAGAGATATTATACACTTCTTGAGAACTTGATATGCACCAACTAGATTCACTACTATACAGAAGAAACATTTAGTCGTCAAAGCTGCAGATTTCCACTTGATAGTTGTAATGTTATACAAAATGGGGCCAGATGAAATTTTTCATCGCTACATTTTAGAGCACGAGTGACAAATGATATTTAATGAGGCACATGATGGTGTCATAGGAGTCCATTATGTTGAAAAAGACACTATGCAAAATATTTTACAAGTAGGATTGTGGTGGCATACTCTACATACAGATGCTAGAGAATATTGGCATAGCTGTTATATATGCCAAAGAATAGGAAAGTCGTCGCGATGAGATGAAATCTTGTTAGAACCTCAGATAACCTTAGGGGAATTCGACAAATGGTCTATTTATTTTTTCAAACCTATTAATCCACCAGGAAAGAGAATCGATGTACGGTACATTATCACTGCAATGGATTACTTAACTAGATTGACTAAAGGAGTACTAGTGAAGTATTGTGTTGGAATATATTATATTTCTTGGAACGTAATAATGTCTTTGTATTATGTCAGAAGTTGTCTACATTCTTATGTAAAAGAGTAATACATTTAACCCATAGTTATATGGTGTTGTATTTACTTGTTCAGAATATTTGTCCATGGTATTGTATTAAGAGATGCTATTTTGGAGAATTATATTATCCCACATGCAATATGTGAGAGTAATTCCTCATCATCTCTTAGTATATAATAGGGTCAAGTGAGTCTCTACATAATCATGTATTCTTGATTTTGGAGATAATAGAAGACTACCTTCCCGTGGATGTAACCCATTAGGGTGAACCACATATATCGGTGTTCTCTTGTCATTTTCTTTTCCTGTTCTTATCTTTTATGATATGTTGTTGGTTGGTTAGATAGGTTAACTAGTTTAGCTTGACTCTACTATTCTAACAAATTGTACTACCATGAATACTGCAAAATTTTTGTTCAACAATGTTGTAACTAGATTTGGATGCCTAGAGATTTTGATAACTGATCAGGGAACACATTTTTTCAATCAGTTGATCAATGAATTAACTGAAAATTTCTAGATCCAACACAAGAAGATGACACCTTATCACCAATAAGCGAATGGTGTTGTCCAAACATTCAACAAGATCTTGAAGAATGGATTAACAAAGATATGCAATATTCAAATATATGATTAGGACCAGAAGGTATATGCGGTACTATGGGCATATCACACAAAATATAAGAATTTTATAAAACAAACTCCATTTCAAAAGGTTTATGGACAAGAGGCTATCATGTCGATTGAATATATTGTACCCATTATGAGGATAGCAACGATTACTGAAACGACTAATCTTAGTGTTGTTGAAGAAAGATTGTTGCAGCTTGTACAATAGGAATAAGACAAGTTTTTAGCAGGATATCCTCATAATTTTGAGAAGGTGTAACATAAAGTTTGGCATGACCAATATATCAAGAAAAAACAATTTTGGGTCGGAGATATTGTTCTTCTATACGAAAGAAATTTTTTGAAGAATCCTGGAAAGCTTAGAACACATTGGTTGGGACTGTATGTTATCATTTAGATCACTGAAGGAGGTGCAATGAAATTTCATAAACTATATAGAACACCTTTCAAAGGATTGGTGAATGGAAGTTGGCTAAATCTTTACCAGGACAACTCAAACTTAGTCGACTGAGAATTCAAAAAGAGTTTAAAAAAATCAGAAAATACAAAAGAAAAAGACAAAACGTTGCAGATTTATGAGTGTTTTTTATGAGTCTTATGTCACAGATGATATGTCTATATAGTAAAAAGAAAATTTATCATGGACTATTGGTCTTTCATAGAATAAAAATAATGGCAAAGACTCTCAATTTGTCCTAGGAAATATGCTTGTCGCGGGAAGATAATTGTTGTCACATAATGTATTTTGGTCGCAAGTGACAATTGGATAGAATTTAGTTTGACGACACATGATATTTTGATGACACGATTCTATTATTAATGCACAATAACTACCATTGAACTGACATTATAAGTGACGGTTTGATTGGCAGTTTCCTTGTAATGATTAGCAAGATTGTTCCATGTGGCAGAAATTGATGCCACCTTTCCATTTATTTCTTGATTGTGTGAGGGAAACATTGATTTATTGATAGCACCAACCATACTGAAAAGAGTTCTCGTAACAAGAACATAAATCCAAACTTGCAAAAGATGAGCTTTGTCGACCACGACTTGTATAATTTTTCAGAACTAGCAATGGATATATATATGATGATTGTCCGTGACACAGAGGATGGACCTATCTACATGGTTACAATGAAATGGGATAGAGGATTGGACAAAGATAGATTATTGTTGTTGATGCACATTCCACATTTTGTCCGCACAACAAAATTCACATCCCTTGTTAAATAATTGCTAATATGTTCCCATGGTGGATTTCTATGGCTCAACTTGAATATTTCAGTAGATGTTGAGATGGTAGCAGCAATCATTGGAATTCCCCTTGCAGGCATTAACCCAACACCAATTTTTTTGGAAAGACTAGGACACAACATTAACAAATAAGTTGAAAGAGAAGTATGATCTTAAAAGGGATACACGAGGCTTTTCTATCGCCTCCATCAATGATGCTATTGTTCGGTTCACAGTGAAAGTTTTATCTACTAAGTTGTTGCACAAGATGCCACTTAACCAATGTACCTTAGGGACAATTGATATGGAAGAGTTGTGTGTAGTAGGATTTTAGCATAGCTGGTCGTACTATCTGCTAAATGAACTATTAGGAGATACAAAAGAGGTACAAGAAAAAAGTATCCCATTTCATTATTATTGGATACTAATTTTGATTTCTTTTTTCAAACGGGCAAAACCAACAAACTACCAAGGGGTAGATGTTCAGGTCCTATGTCGACGAGCTCGATAGTAGAATCTATGGTTTGACACTCAACAACCTAAGTGACAAAAAGAAAATAATGTAGAATTATTTTTATAGGGTGAGGCCCTTCAACATTTTGTTAAGAAGCAAGCTAGGCTCACCATGGATACCATTAAGCAATTTTTGAACATTGTCATATTTTAATCGGGGGCCCATCATATATTTTTGGAGCCTTGAATGTTTGGAGACACAGTTTCAACTATATGTTGCTAAACTTGATGCAATCATTCAAGATTGGGTGACAGAATGGAGAGTACCTTTCACAAAAGACCAACTCTCTACCGAAGAAAATACGTTTCAGGATGACCCATCCAGAATGAAAAATGGAGACCGAATGGGGGATCCACTAGTTGAAAAAAACAAGAATCTCTCACAGTCCTAATGACTCTAGCACAATTCCAATAGATCCAACATTGTGAGAAAATGGAAAGAAATTAGGGAAGTATGAGAATATTTGGAAGAAGAGGAAGGCTGATAAATCATCTAGAGTTGTTGGCCTCACCAATGATGATTACACCTCATTGATAGAAGTAATAGAATATATTTCTAGTCAAAGCTATAGAAAAAAATATTAAATACAAAGCGAGTTGATAGGAAGAATTGTAGCTTTGTCACGGACACTTTGTAAGGTAGTAAAAGAAGTTTGAGTGGCGGTCGACTGCACACCATAATTGTGTCATTCGTAGGACATGCATGGGTCTTCTGAAGAGAGACCTAGTGATACATTGACACCAAATACACCAATAAGGGTTCCAGTAATGGGTCAAGAAATTGACTTAGGAACGTTGGAGATGAATACCATTGTCAAAGATCTGGTCCATGTCACCATGGATTTTTCTGCACTGACAATATATGAAATGCATGTTATTATGAATGTTGAAATCATAGAAATGAACAATATAGAGCATGGGTTGGTAAATCAGGTAAATTCCCTGCACAAATTTGTTAATAAAATGAAAAAAATATCCCAAGAATCAGAGAAAAAAGTGAAGATGTCAAAATACGATAGGAATCGATTGGATATTGTTGTTACAAAGGCTTGTAGCACTTTTAAAGATGAAGGCATCACACCTGGTATTTTTTCAGTAGCCAAAGTCTTTTGACTTGGAGAAATTGTAGAGAACTTTCACAAGAGGGTCGTGAAGTTGTAATTACAAGTAAAACCTATACACCTCTAGAGGTACTGGAAGAAAGAAGACAGGAATAAACTGAAGTTGCAACTAAGATAGAATAAGAAAAGGCACTTTGTGCCAAGACGATTGAGCAAGTTTATTAGTCATGGGAAGCTTTGATCGATGAAGAAGAATTAAAAAAAGTAATAGAACAGTTGCGTACTTCCGAGGGAGAGGTTAGCCAACTAAAAAATGAAGTAAAGAAGTTGTCGATAGCTGAGAAGATGGAAAAGGCTTCCGTCATGCAGATACTACAACAATAGGTTGCAAAACTGTGAAAACAACAAAAAAAGAGAACTGACAGGGTCACAGAGTTACAAGTGAAAGTATAGAAAGTTACAGGCATCATTCAACCTATACATGAGAAGGTGCAACAAGTTTTGGGGTTGACATGAATTACAACTTTGAAACACCTTAGTTCTGAACTTGTGGAAAACTTAAAGAAGACAGAAGTAGAAGTGTGACAAGAGATTGAACAAGTAGTGAAAATATTCCAATATTTTTAAAACAAGGTCAAAAATTACTGAACTTTAAAACTGAGGTGGCTCAGGACGAGCCATAGGTGAGTGTTGGGGGCCTGTTGTCCCTAGGAAAAGTTAGACAAAATCCTACCAAAATTATGGTCGGGAGAATAAAGGTTCCAATTGCAAGATAAGAAGGAGTTGTGACAAAAGGAGTTGTGATGGAAGGAGATGTGATGAGAGCAAACACGACAAAATGAACCGAGACAAAATAAGAATAAAGAAGTCGAAAAGAAGTGTTTGACTAGTTTTGGAAAGAGTTAGTTAGACTAAAATATTGCTTTTAGTAATAAAGAATAATTGTATTTTTGGGCTGATAGTTCCTATTTTGAGATGTAGCTGAATGTATCTAAATGGAAAGACGACTTGTCAACTGAAATTTTTTATTCAGTTAAGGGTTTGATCAAGAATTCTAAAATTTGTAAGTCTTATAAAAGCATGAAACCAAGATGTGTGTAGGTTGGTCTAGGTTAAGAGAGAAGATAGATTCTTAGAAATAGGATCAATCCAGGATGTGTGTGGATCTATATTGAAGAGAAAAAGAGAAGAAATACATACACCCAAAACCAGAGACCATGAGAGAAGAGAAATATGTCTGAATTGTAAAGAATATCTAAAGGAGAGTCTGCAAGTGCCCTGCATAGACCAAAGGTGCTAACCTATTTCTCATGCCATATAAAGAGCACCTTTGTGGTTTTTCTCAGATGGGTTTCCACGTTAAATATTGTCTGTGTATGTCTATGATATTTATGTTTATGTCGAGTGCATTTATGTTGTGAATAAAGTGGAGTTGAATATGTCACACAACCTTTGCTTGAATAAATCATGTGTGTGTGTGTGTGCACGTGCATGCGTGCGTGCATGTGTGTGTTTGTGTGTGTGTTTCGCACCTCTAATATATTGAATATGTGATAATTCTTTATCTTAAATACTATGATATATGTGGACAGATAAGAAGGCTATTATCTTGAATGAATAAAAAAGAATAAGAAGTATAATTCTCGGTTTTTATCGAGTGACTAGATATAGTATTGTAAGGGTGAAAATACTCACATAACTGTAGAAAACTAGTATTGGAAATTCCCATAAGATATCTCGGGTGAGACTGCATCTACATCGCAGGTGTTTTCGACGGAGTCCTGCTCTGTCAGGATTATATCTTGGGCTTTGTTGGAAAATGCGGGATATGAACCTGGGTCGATCAAAAGTACGCTAACAAAGGTTATGAACAAAGATAAGTTGCAGGGAAAGAAAGAGGAAGATAAAAACATAGAGTACAGATTGCTTGATGAAATCAAAGAAAATGAAGTTCCAAAGGTACCATAAAATCCAGAACAACAACAGGTACCTCAAACTCCTGCAAGTGTAAGAGGATCTACTAGGTTAAGTAGACCCCCTGAACGAATCTCTCCTTCATTGTATTATTTATTGGTAATTATTGCTGGTGAACCAAAATTTTATGAAGAATCAATGTTGGTGGAAACTAAAAAGAAATGGGAGAAAGGCATGGATGAGGAGATGGATTCATTGGTAAGAAACTAGACATGGGATTTGGTTGAGTTTCCTACATGTAAAATATCATTGCAGAATAAATGGGTATACAGGTTGAAAGAAGAAGAAGGAGGAAATAAGAGGTACAAGGCTAGACTTATTGTAGAGGGGTTTGCACAAAAGAAAGTTATAGATTTTGATGAAATATTTCCTTATGTTTTTATAGTGACTTCAATAAGGACTATTTTAAGCCTAGTGGTAGTAGAATATTTGCATCTTGAATAGTTCTAGATGTAAAAACAACCTTTCTCCATGGGGATTTGGAGGAATAGATTTATATGTAGTAGGCACACAAGTATGAGGTCAAAGGGAAGTAGAATTTGGTTTTAAGGTTGAAGAATATTTTGTATGGCCTAAAGCAAGCTCAAAGGAAGTGGTATTTAAAATTTGAAAATTTTATGAAGTGAAAAGGTTATATAAGATTCCATTCTGACCAGTGTGTGTATTTCAAGAGGTTAGATAATTGAATATATATTATTTTGTTATTGTATGTGGATGACATGCTTGTTATAGGGTCTAACATGCAGGATATAAATGTGCTCAAAAGGAAACCAGCTGAATCATTTACGCTGAAGGACTTGGGTGCTGCAAAGAAAATCCTTGGTATGAATAACAAGAGACACGAAAAATCACAAATTGAAATTGACTCAGGGTGAGTACATATAAAAGGTGTTGGAGAGGTTTAGAATGCAGAATGCAAAACTAGTTAGTACACCTTTGACCAACCATTTCAAACTAAGTCAGTAGATGTGTCCCAAGATACATGAAGAGATAGAATACATGTCCAAGTTTCCCTATTCATCAACAGTTGGTAGCTTAATGTATGCCACGATGTGTACAAGACCAGATATTGCACATGCGGTGGGAATTATGAGTAGGTATATGAACAATCTAGGTAAGGAGAATTGGAAGGAAGCACAATGGATTCTCGGGTATTTTAGAGGTACCATTATCATGCACTATGTTTTGGAGGTTCATAAATTGTTCTTCAGGGATATGATGACACAAATATTATAGGTGATAAAGACACCAGGAGAAGCACCACAGGGTATGTTTTACTATGGGTGGAACTACACTAAGTTGGATTTTGAAACTACAAAAGGTTGTTGCACTTTCAACAATGGAAGCAGAGTATGTTGCTGCTACATAGGCTAGTAAAGAGATGACTTGGTTGCATAGTTTTATGGAGGAATTGGGGATGAAGCAGGAAAATAATAAGTTATACAAGGACAAATAGAGTGTCATTAATATTGAAAATAACTCAACCTTCCATTCAAAGACTAAACATATACAGATCAAGTACCATTTCATAAGATTTTTTTTTGAAGATGAATTGTTAAAGTTTGGAAAGATACATACAAGCCAGAATATTCTAGACATGTTGAAAAAGGTAGTAACTAGAGAGAAACTGAGTTCTTTCTTGGTTTATGTTGACCTTCAAGCATGAAGGTAAAGATGATGAATTTTCCAGGTACAAGGTTTAGAGCAGATTCCAACCAGTGCATGCAGCGATGGAGTTGGATTGATAAGTCTCCAAGTGGGATATTATTGGTTGTGGAGTGTGATTTTCATGATTCAAATATGTTATTTCAGCCGTGTTTGGATTTGAGCACCTAAGTAGGGGAGTGAGGGATATTCCCCCCTCACTATAGTCGTAAGGGGGATCCAGGGGAGGCAATGACTATTTTGGGAGGAGCCACCTAGCGGGGGTTCGAGGGAAGCACCCCCGTAGAAACAATTTAGGAAAAGATTCCTTGTAAAATGTTGTAAATTCATAGTCATGACTTGGTCGATAATGGGTGATTTACGAGCCCATGGTTGTTGGAATCCCGTGGTATTTTCCCATGGTGTTCCCTTTATAAAGGAAAGGAATTGTAATATGGATGTGTATTGTATTGTATCATTGTTAAACAATCTATATGATTGTGTGAGAGAGTGAATAGGAAGTGCATTGGGTTTGCTACAGGTTGTATCCCTTCATTTTTGTCGGATGGTATAATAATAAAGGACTGGAAATTTCTGTGTGGACGTAGCTCATCTTGGATGAACCACATTATATCGGTGTCTCTCTTGTAATATGTTTTAATATTTGCATCTTGTTTATTTTTTATTGTTATTGCTCTGTGATCCTATTTTCTAACATCTCTTTATATATATTAAGTAGTTTAGCTTTGATAGCATGAGTTCATAAAAATATATTAAAAAAAATACTTCCCTCATATTTTTCATCATTTAATCATTACCTTATTTTAATTTTGTAAACTATATTAATTAATTTAGCTTTTATAATGTGAGTTGATAAAAATAAATAAAAATTAGTTTTCTCATATTTTTCATCATTTAATTATTACCTTATTTTGATTTTATAATCTCTTCAATAATAAATTATAAAATTTCATAAAAAAAAGTTCTTAAGTAAAAAAACCTATAGTATTTTTATTCACAAAAAAAAGTAAATTATCAATTTGATATGCCTCCTAAAAACTACACAGATCCCAAATCCACCAAAGCACTACAAGAAGTATCACCCATAGTATATATAAGTGTTCATAGAAATAGAGAAGATCATCATAAGACCAAAAAAATAGCCATATGATCTGTTCAGAAAACCAAAAGGGTAAAAAAAACCATCATACTACAACATATCATCCAGTCTACCATCCAATATAATTTATCGAGCCTCTATGCTCCATGAAATCTTCAACAAATTCCTCTAAATAGAGAATTCACTCATCTCTCGCTAGATCCTCCTTCGATAGTGTATATTCCTCCACATTCATCTCTTAGAAAATATGATCAATGCTTATGCCATAAAAAGATGATAAAAGGATGTATGTTCTCCAACATCATTGTTGTAGTGCAATAATCTGAAGGTTGCAATGATTTTTTCCCAATTGATGATCACCACAGAATCCCCTTAATTATTTAAAGTGTCAATACCAAAACTTGTATCCAAACTAGTAAGTCGCCGCAAATCCAATAACTCATCCTTGGTGTTTGTACCTAACCCATAGCTCATTTTCAATCTGAAGTAGTGATCCTTATTGATTCCCAAAACCATACATGCCACAAATATATGCTATTTTCTTTTATTCATGAAATAACATTTTATTTATACTTGTTTTATATTAAAATTCACACCTATACAATTGGTTAAAAAAACATTAAAATTATTTCATTATATTACAAAATTTATTTACTAATTTGAATTGTAAATTTTACATATTTTCATTTAAAAATAAAACTATAATAATATTTAAAAAAACAATATAATTAAAAATAATAATATAAACATATATAATTAATTCCTTAAATTTTAAGGGTTAAAACCTAAATGTTAGTTCATGTAAACCTTATAAATATTATGAGGTATTTAACTAATAAGATAACATATAAATTGGTGTCAAATTAGAATTTATTGAAAATATTGGTTTCCGTAAAACTTAATAAAAAAAAATTTTAATTTTTAATTGCATTGATACAATGTCTAAAACTAACCTTTTGAATAGTTTAAAAGAGTTAAAATTTCCTTTTGTGTTGAGAGTTTCTACGATAAGGTTGTACAGAAAGCTTATTGCCATGTGTAAAAAATGGTTGGTCAAAAGAAATTGATTGTAATATAAGAATTAAGAAAGGTTGTCCCATATCTCCTACCCTTTTTGGTATTTACATCGACAAGCTAGAGGGTCATTTGGAAGTTCTAGGTTGTGCTGGAACAACTTTGGCTAGTATAGTGACTAGAGTCTTTCTTCTCTATGTTGATGATATTGTTCTTATGGCGAGCAGTCCCTATGTTCTCAACAAGAAACTAAAAATTCTCAAGGATTTTTTTCTCTAATCTAGGTAAGGCTATTAACACTAACAAAACAAAGGTTATCATAATTGAATCCCAAAATACCACTTATAATAATTTCATGTATGACAACAACAAATTGGAGAAAGTGACTTCTTATAAATATCTCATAATCGATCTTCATCATAAGATTAACTAGAACTATCACATTGAGAAAAGGGAAAATGCACGGTGGAAATCTTATTATGGACTTCAAAAAAATTATAAAACAATAGACCTTTGGCTTTGCGATAGGAAGAAACTCATCTTTGAGACTCTCATCAGTCCTGTTACTTTATATGGTTGTAAAGTTTAGGGAAACATATATAGATAATCATGGAGAAGGATAGAGAAAATACAAAATCTCTTTATAACATATAATCTCAAAATTAAAGGAAATACACGCTATCCTATCCTCCTCATAGAAGCGAATCTCTCCCCGATTGAGAGCACAACTATTCCCAGGTACCTACTAGTAGAAAAATATGGAAACATAAGCAAACAAAAATAACAATATACCATGAGATTTACATGAAAATCCTATTGTATATAGGTAAAACCATGCGGCAATGAAAACTTGAATTTTTTATTATTACTCAGCGAAAATTGCAATACTTTCTTCTATCTCTCTTGTTGTATAATGATGGAGGGCTAGTCCCTTTTTATACAAAACATATGAGGGTTCCAAAAGGAACCAATTTAAGTTAGAATGATGTAGAAATTTTTTATTGTGGGGGATCCACTCCCATATTTCCAAATAGGGGGGCTTGGTGGCCTTTGATCGCGCTGCCTTGTGTGTGGACCTAATCAAGAGCTCTACAAGAAGAATATTCGAGATTTATATATTGAATTCATCTCCTAATATTCTCCCACTTGAAGTCATTATACAAGAAATTCATTTCCAATGTTTTCCACCCACACACAATTTCCCAATTCTTCCTTCATCACATTTTCAACAAGCTTAGACAATATCTATGCCATTCAAACTTCTTTTTCCTAACTAGATTTGTAAGGATATTTACAGTATTCTCATCGATATCAGTTTCCTTCATCAATTTCTACCTTCTTCCATCACTTTCCTTATGAAATGGTTCTTAATATCAATATTCTTTGTGCAATGATCATGACATGTTGGATTCTTCAATAAGTGAATACAACTTTGATTATCATAGTGCAAAGTGATCTTCCCCTATATCATCTTGAATTCATCCATTGGTTGTTTTATCCATATTTCCTCTTTACTAACCTCAATTGTTGCCACATTTTCTTCTTCAATGGTTGATAAAGCCACCATTTCTACAACTTAAATGTCTATATTATAGCTCCACCAAAAGTTGTGAAAGTCTATCTTGTAGTATTCTTTCATCCATATCTATCTCCACTAGCATCAAAATATGCAAAACCTTTAATTTGTAAATATACCACCAAAATCAGAATTTGTAAATCTACTAATATATATAAATCAATAGCATTTTAAGTGCCCATTAAATATAGTAAATATCCACTTCATAGAATTCCAATGCTCCTTACCAATATTCATCATGGAGCAACTAACAAATCCCACAAGAAATATATGGTATGATTCTCACCATGACAAACATGAGGCTCCCTACTGCTATGAATATGGTATATGAAACATTCTAGTATTCTCTGCTTATGTTCTAGTACAATGTTTGGAAGACAACTTGAAGTGTGTAGGAAGGGGGTGCAATTGGACTTGTATTCTTCGTATTGAATCTCTATATAATATTTTCTCTATATGGCTTTTGACTTAACTAGATCTACCTACCTAGTATGTCCCTTTCTATCTTCATCCCTAGAATTTGATTTGTTGCTCCTAAACCCTTAATTTAAAATTTCCTAGCTAGTTGAGCCTTGATATTAATGGTTTTATTCATGTTGGAGCATTCAACCAACATATCATCAAATAAAACAACAATATAATAAATTTCCATCATTAAACCTCTTATAATATGCACAATGGTCCGCTTCACTTCTACTGAAACCTTGGATCTTCTTGAAGGTGTCAAATTTTTTGTACCACATACTTTGTGCATGTTTCAATCCATATAATATTTCTTGAGTTTGCAAAACAAAATCACTTTTCTTCTTTTTTTAAATCCCTTGGGCTAATCCATATAAATTTCTTCATCAATATCGCCATGGAGGAAACTAGTTTTTACATCTTTTCATTCCAACTCTAAATCTCGTGCCTCTACAAGTGCAAGTAAAACCATTGCAGTAGTAAGATTCACAATTGGAGAATATATTTCATTAGCATATATATTTGACTTATGCACATAACCTTTTTTCTACCATGTAAGATTTATAATGTTTCAACAACCCATCATTATTCTTCTTTACCTTATACACCCACTTATTTCGAATAACTTTTCTTCCTAGTGGGAGATTCACAAGTTCCCATGTTTTATTATTGTTTAATTATTTCATTTATTAATCCACGGATTTCTTCCATTTATTTGCATTCTTAGATCCTATATCTTCCTAAAATGAACTGCATTCACCATCATTAGTTAATAAAGCAAAATAATACTAAAACTGAGGAGAATACCTTTCTTGACATCTCATGGGATGTGTATATATTCTGAGTTGAGGCTATTAAACTTGTTGTTCATCATTCTTATTAGAAGCTTCATTTTTATCTTCACTCATTTCTACTTCAACTAGTACAATCTGAGGTGAATGTTCTACCTCCTTCCATTGCATGTATTTTTCATTAAAAATAACATCTAGGATAACAATTACCTTATGACTAGTAGGATCTCATAATCCATACCTCTTTACTATATTTGCATAACTGAGAAAATAACAATTCCTTGACTTTGGGACAAGATTGGAACTATTTTCTTTAGGCACATGGACAAATGCATCCCAACTAAAAATATGCAAATGAGAATAATCAATTGACTTACCGCACCAAACCTCCTCTAGAATATTTCCTACGTAGTTGTAGGTTATTTTTTAATCATATATGCAGTTGTATTTAAAACCTCTTCCCATCATCCCATATCCAAACCTTATTCGTTGAGCATGTTTCTTACATGTTCCATGATTGTGTGATTCATCTACTCATCCACACCATATTTGTTGTGGTGTATACGAAACCGTCTTTTAGTGTTTAATTCTTTCATGCTTACATAATTAACAAATTTCTTGGAGCAATATTCACCTCCACAACCCTATCTAAGACATAAAATAGACTTGCTCAAACTTTTATCTACTTGTGCCTTGAACTCTTCAAATTTCTTGAAGACATTTGACTTATTTTTTAGAAAATATACCTACTCTCTTCTTAAATAATCATCTATGAAAGTCAAAAAATATCTAGCACCATTATAGACAGAGTGGGAACTAGTCCAAATATATTGGAATGAATACGTTACAAAAAATCAGAATTTTAATAGAACATGCAATAAACCAAAGTATCTTTTGTCTAGCAAAAATATAGTGCTCACACAAGTCTAAATCACAATACTTAATACCATAAAGCATCCCTCGATCATGTAGAGTATTCAAACCCTTTTCACTCATATTTCCAAGTAGTTGATGCCACAACACCATTGCATCGTAAACATTTTCTAAGTCTATTGATGTTGCATGATTTGTTATAAATTATATCGCCACACAAATGATACAAGGTCCCACAAGAGTATCCATTTTCTACCATAAGGGTTTCTTTTGTATGTTTTCATCTATTATCACTAGAGGTAGTAGAATACCCTAACTTATACATCATCTTGATTGAGAGAAAATTCCTCTGTATATATGGTACATGATGCACATCACACATATTCCTTCTCTACGATCATTTAGCTTGATCTTAATGTCCCCTCTTCCCATAATTTCTAAAGGTTGATCATCACCCAAGTAGTCCATTCCATATATATAGGGTTGATCTTTGACAAACTTGTCTCAGTATGTGGAGACGTGAGGAAAGATGCACTTGAGACCAAAACCCAAGCATATAATAGATATCAGTTGTTATTGAGATATAAAGCCTCACATGTTGTAATATTTCCAAATATGAGGCATCAATACATATATTCTAACTTCTTCCAAAGAAATCTTCCACACCTATGTGGTAAAATTACAACCCATGAAAAAATGTTTTGATGATTCCTTCTTTGCTAGACAAAGCAAACATCGAGATGGTCTAGGGATTCTATGCCTTCTCAAACCGTTTGCCTTGAGAATCTTTCCATGCACTAGGACAAAACATAAAATATTAATTTTGGGGAGGTTGTTTAAGTGCCAAATGTGCCTCCAAAAAGATGCCAAGAAAATTGAAGAGGGTGAGTGTAAGTTAATGATGGTCTCCTTTTGCACGTTAGATGCAATGGAACTAAAAACATAAATCCTTCTTCTTACATGGGTATTTTTGACATACCTAAACAATGAATCTTGCTTCTAGTAAAAAATATGAAATGTAGGAAATTGAATCACATCGTCCAAATATATAAGTTTTATTTATTGGAAATGTTCACAACTAACTCAATTTTGATTTTTTCTAACATTGAAATTTTATTTTTCAACAAGTGATAAAGTATATGTCCATGTTAGTGCATCCTTTAAATGTCTAAATGATTGAATCAATATATGAAAATTGACAAATATGTAGATAACAAATAGTACTAATACGAAACTATTTTTCCAAAATAAAATTAGGACTTTTAAATATTTTTAAAATTATCTAAGTGAGCAAACCTCGAAATTAGTACGCCAAGTGTTAGTGCAACTTTTCAAAGTCTTAATGTAATGATGATGGATTGGATTTTTTTATAACGCGTATAGGTCAGTGTCTAGTAGTGCGACATATAATTTTGTATGGAATGGTTGAGAAAATAAAAAATTATGGCATAAACATGATAAGTTTTCTAAAAATATAGTTGCATCTAAAAGGTCCACCAACTTCGTGCACTTACCCATGATACATTGAGAATAATAATCAATATCCTTCTTTGGAAGATTACTAACCTCCAAGAGGACCCTATCCTCTAGAATTTAAAGAAAAATTAACTAAGAGAGATGCTTCCTATAGATAAAAAGAAAGAATGGTAGTTAGAAATTAGACCTAACAAAGAAATTCCTTTCATCCTTTCTAACATTCTACTTCATTCTAACATGAAATATCACATAATGATGAAATCCCTTTATTCACTCTTGTAAATTCTCCAATCCAAAAAACAAGATTAACATTAACAACTTTCTGTCAACAATGTTATCATTCTAAATATTTATATCTTTTCCATTCCTATTATGCATGTTAGGTTATCTCAAATTAAATTCATCATGACTCTACATAAAGTCCACAAATTATAGCCTTTTAGTAATACCCAAACTAAACATTTTTCACTATTTGATCTTAATTACGCAATTTTAAAAAATCCTTCCACCATACATTTTCTCTTCAAACTAACGTTTATAATATTTTAACAGCTAAAACTCAATTCATCCATCTAGAATCTTTGATTACTCATCCCCTTAATCTTCACACGATGACATTTGGTTTCCTTAAATTTTCCCTCTTGCCACAAGAACTACTAAAGTCCTAATCCTATCTGATTCATTATACCAACTAAAGCCAACATTACCCAACCTTTAAATAAATTTTTTTTTAAAATGTTTTTCCTTAATATTTAAATTTATAGTAATAAAGTATTATGAATTTATAATCCAAATAAAACACAAATTGCAAGGTACTTAATGGTCATCATAACTATAAAAACAACATTAAAATATATAAATGTGGTATTAACCGATTTTGAGTTAATAGGCATTTCTTTTGAAACCAAGATTCTTTTGAAACCTTCTGGGAATAATAAAATATATAAATGTGGTTTACAACTCTCTCTCTCCAAGGGTTGTCTTTTCATATTTATAAAGAAGCATGTCACCATAAAGCTAAACGCACTATGCAATGTGCTAAATATAAAAATCCTTATTCATAGGATCTGCGACAAAAGGCCAAACAAATCGCATCACCACATAACCTATATGATGTCTTTAAGGTACTCTTTATCCCATATGTCTTTTTCCATATGATATGTCTAAATTTTTTATGCTAGGCACTTTTATATTTTGTATTGTTATGCTTTGGGTATCTTGAATTATCTTTTCATTGTATGAAAAGTCAATAATTTATTAAATACATTTTATGATGTTTTCAAATAATTTATTATTTAAAAGCAATTAAAATATCATTAACTACTTTTTGATTATTAAAATATCATTTAACTACTTTTTATTATTAAAAAAAATGTGATGTGATGTGTTAATTCAAAAAATATTATTTTTTATTATAAAATATCATTTAACTACTTTTTATTATTAAAAAAAATGTGATGTGATGTGTTAATTCAAAAAATATTATTTTTTATTATAACAAAAAATATTGTGAAACACAGTCTTCATTTTTTTTGCATTGTTCAATAAAGTTGATCCGAATATATATATATATAATATTTTAATTTTTTTTGCATTGTTCAATAAAGATGATATGAAGGTTGATATGAAGGTATGTACATTTTTTATTTATGTTTTTAATATATGAAATTAATTTGTATTTTAAGTTTTAAGTTGTTATAAAGTGATTTTTTTTTATTTTCTAATAATTTAGTTAATATTTTACATTTTTATTTCAATTTTTCTCGAGTCATGAGAAATTTTAACTAGAGTTTGAAGTTTGGGGGTTCATTTTATGAACATATGACATAGTGTGTGCATTCATAGAGCATCGAAGAATACTCCTAATTTCATTATAAATTAAGAATATCATCTAAAGAGTGTTTTGTTGAACCTCTTCTCGATACACTTTTGCAATTAAAAAAAAAACATTTCTCACTAAATATCCAAAGTATCGACTTTTTCCATAATATTTTGAATACCCCATTTTATTGTTAACCTCATTATGGTCACATGTCACAACTCTTATGAACTCTGGAAACCTTGCAAGGTCAAATATAAATTCTTAGTGAGAGAAAATATTTCAAGATGGGGAACAACCCCCTAAACACATGTCAACTTCATTCACAATCAACTCCACATCCCGTTCAATCACAAATCATACCTATTCAAACACCACTCTAATTCCAATCACATTGGATTCACACCAACTTCACATAGATTATACTTATTCAAACACTAATTTGACTTCACACGCAATCAAACTTAAACAAACTTAGACATAAGAGGCATTATTCAAACCTTCCAATACCCTATTCAACACCCCACCCCCCCCCCGGCCAAATACATAATTATAACCCCTCAGATATCTACATGTTTTTAATATATTAAAAATACCCCTCGACCTTTATANACTCGGCAATATATTGCTTCCATATTTTAGAGTACTAAATGCTACAATATGAACTCAGGTGTTATAATCACGAGGGGTTCACTAGAAAGGAAATCTTATATCATGACCATTCATATTGGGGGTTTAAATACTCTTAAAAACCTCAAAAATATATTGCTTCGTATTAAGGGGTCAAGGGGAGATTTTTAATTTGATATTGTATTATAAATATTGGGGGTTATTTTATTTGGGTGGGTTAAAGAACAACCTCCAAATCGTGGGATGCATTCATGCCTCCAAATCATGTGTTGGATTCATCTTATTCGTATTTTTTGCTAAGGAATAACCTCCAAATCATGGGATGGATTCGTATCAGTCCTAACTTCTGCTAAGGAATAACCTCCAAATCATGGGATGGATTTATACCTCCAAATCACTGAACTTACAATTTTTTTTTTAATAGTTTTTTAGGTTGGGATTTAGGTGGGTATTAAGATTCAATCAAGCCTTGCTCCATTACAATAAAGAAAAGTGAGATCAATCTTTCTTGGCTCACTAGAACCAACAAAAGTTAGATCAACATTTCTTAACTAATTATTTATTTCAACTTTTTGAATTCTTCTTTAACATTTTCACATTTCCAAATAGTTGTTAGATTGAGTTTTATTTGTCACATTCATAATTGTAATTTCATTTATTATATGCAAGGCATTTGTCTTAATATATCATTAGAAGTGACATGAGTATAGGTGAAAATCTAAATCTTTATTTACATACCCTATGTGTCAGCGCTACCATGAAATGATATCATTTAAGTTTCACAATGTTAGTTGTGGAGCCTAATTTTCCAGATCCAAAGATATTATTCAATCGTGTTTGTAACCCAGGTATCCTGTACACTCATTCCCCTTGCCTTGGGGTTTGGGGCAGCGCCCCAAAAAAGGGGGTTCGGGGGCGGAGCCCCTGAGAATTTTTTTTTGGGGATGTGTGTTGGATAACAGTTTTGCGCACCCATGGTATTGGGTTAACCGTAGTATTTTCCCATGGTATTTCCCCTATAAAAGAAAGCATTGTAACACGACTGTGTATGGTATTGTATTGTATTGGAAGAGAGATTGTGAGGGCGTGAAGAGGAAGTGCAACAGTTTTTCTGCAGGTTGTATCCCTTCACCTTTCTGGACTGTAATAAAAGGACTAGCAATTTCTTTGTGGACGTAGCCCATCGTTTGGGTGAACCACGTTATATCTTTTCCTCTCTGTAATGTTTTAATGTGTTTTGCATCTTGTTAATGATTTAATTGTATATCTGTTACTGCTCTGCGGTCCTATTTTCTAACAATTGGTATCAGAGCCAAAAGGTCTATTTGGTTGGTAAACTTGCAGGAAAGAAGGGTTCCTAGTTTGAGTGGGAGAAATGGTAGAAGAAGGAAAGTTTAGGGTCGAGAAATTTAATTGCCAAAACTATCAATTATGGAAGATGCAAATGGAGGACTATCTGTACTAGAAGGTTCTATACTTGTCGTTGGGCGAAAAAACAAAATAACCGGCAGCTATGAAGGATGAAGAATGGGAAGTTCTTGACAGAAAGGCACTGGGAACAATATGGTTGTGCCTGGCTTCGTCGGTGGCCTTCAATATTTTGAAAGAAAAAACAACAGAGGGTGTGATGAGCGCATTGAGTAAGCTCTACGAAAAACCCTCGGCTTCCAACAAGGTATTTTTAATGAAGCGTTTATTTAATATGAAGATGTCGGAAGGTGGATCTGTTGCTGATCATTAAAATGAGTTTAATACACTTACCAGTTAGTTAAGTTCTGTAAAAGTGAACTTTGATGATGAGGTTAGGGCTCTTCTAATCTTGTGCTCATTGCCAGAAAGCTGGAATAGCTTGGTCATGGCTGTAAGTAACTTTGTCCCTAGTTAAAACACTCTTAAGTTTGATGATGTTTTTGGTGTTATTCTTAGCGAGGAAATGCAAATAAAAAGCACAGGTGAGACATCAGGTAATGCGTTGACCATGGAGAGCAGAGGGAGACAAAACGAGAGAGGAAGGAGCCTAGTAAATTGTGGCAAGTCTAAAAAGGGAAGATCCAAGTCCAGATTCGAAAAAATAGAGGGCTGGAACTGTGGTAAGAAAGGACATCTGAAGAAAGACTACAGAGCTCCAAAGAAGAAAGGAGATAGACAGCAAGAGACTACTCAGAAAGTGAATGTAGTAGGTGATGTGTTAGACAGCAAGAGACTACTAAGATGCTTTGATTCTTGCATTAGATAATACTAGTGATTACTGGGTAGTAGATTCAGGGGCTTCATGTCATGCTACACCCCATAAGAAATTCTTTTATGATTATGTTCAAGGTGATTTTGGGCATGTGTTATTGGGGGATGATGAACCATGTAAAATTGTTGGAAAGGGTAAGGTACGAATTAAGTTAAATAATGGAAATGACTGGCTGCAAAAGGATGTAAGGTACATTCTTGCTATGAAAAGAAATCTGATCTCAACAGGGCAGTTGGGAGATAGCGGATGCTTGTCTATGTTTGGAGAAATGTGGTGGAAGATCACTAAAGGATTACTTGTAATAGCAAAAGGAGATAGAGTAGGTACGTTATATTTATGTCCTCATAATAATGATTATTCTATCTTTGTAGCTTCCACAGAAATAGGTGCGGTGCTGTGGAATCATAGGCCTGGACACATGAGTGAGAAGGGGATGCAGATTCTCCACTCAAGGAAATTTCTTCCAGATCTGAAGTAGGTAAGTTTCGAATTCTCTAAGAACTGTGTTTATGGAAAATAGAAGAGAGTTAGATTTCTCAAGGTTGGGAAACAAAAGAAGAGTGAAAAGTTAGAGCTTGTCCATATAGATGTATGGGGACCAGCTCAGGTACAATCTCTTGGTAGCTCTTGTTATTGTGTTACTTTTATTGATGGTGCAACTAGAAAAACTTGGGTTTATTGCATTAGACAAAAATCTGATGTGTTTGATACTTTTAAGAAGTGGAAAGATTTGGCTGAGAATGAGACAGGAAAAAGGTTGAAATTTATCAGATCTGATAATGGAGGTGAGTACTGCAGCAAGGAGTTTGACAGTTACTATTCACACAATGGGATTCGCAAAGAGAAGACAGTCCATGGAACACCACAAAAAAATGGTGTGTCAGAAAGGATGAACAGAATGATCATGGAGTGTGCAAGGTGTATGAGATTGCATGCAGGGTTTCCCTTACATTTTTGGGCTGATGCTGTAAACACTGTTGTTTATTTAATAAACAGAGGGCCTTCAAGCCCTTTGGATGGTGGAATTCCATAGGAGGCATGGACAGGTGAACATGTAAAATACTCATTTTTGAGAACTTTTGGTTGTGAAGCATTTGTCCATATTAATAAAGATGATAGAACAAAGCTTGAGGCTAAATCCAAGAAATGTACCTTTATTGGATATGGGGTTGATGATTTTGGTTATTGCTTATGGGATCTTAAAAATCACAAAATCATTAGGAGTAGAGATGTAGTATTCAATGAAAAGGTCGTCATGTACAAAGATCAGTTGCAGGGAAAGAAAGAAGAAAAGGAATACACAGAGTACACAGTGCTTGATGAAATCAAAGAAAATGAAGTTCCAAAGACACCAAAAAATCAAGAGCAGCAGCAGGTACCTGAAACCCCTGCAACTGTAAGAAATTCTACCAGGTTAAGTAGACCCCCTAAACGATTCTCTCCTTCACTGTATTATTTATTGATGACTGATTCTGGTGAACCAGAATGTTTTGAAGAAGCAATGTAGGTAGAAACTAGAAATAAGTGGGAGCAAGGCATGGATGAGGAGATGGACTCATTGGTAAGAAACCAGACTTGGGATCTAGTTAAGTTGCCTGCAGGAAAAAGGGCATTGTAAAATAAATGGGTTTACAGGTTGAAGGAAGAAGATGGAGGAAATAAGTGGTACAAGGCTAGACTTATTGTAAAGGGGTTTGCACAAAAGAAAGGTATAGACTTTGATGCAATATTTTCTCCTGTTGTTAAAATGACTTCACATTAAAAGAAATTTCAACTCAAAATGGGCCTTTTAACTTTAACTCAAATTCCATGTCATCATGTGTTAGCCAATGAAATTGCTTTAAATTTGAAGTACCATGTAGATTCTTAAACACTTTTTTAATATAAATTTGGGGATAGGTATCATAAAAAAAACTATTATTTTTGTTTGTATTTTCGACATATCTCCTTGTTTTTTAACTCAAATTTTGATCGAGAGAGCTTGTTGGATGCGGATTTAAATTCTGCATCCAATGAGTACCCACTCAGCATACTTTTGACAGACCCTGTTACCCGAAAAACAAGAAATACCTAAAAAAACGTGATGATGATGTCGAGTGGGTACTCGTTAGATGTGGAATTTAATTCCGCATCCAACGAGCTCTCCTGATCAAAATTTGAGTAAAACATGGGGAGATATGTCAAAAATACAAACAAAAAAATAGTTTTTTCTTTTCTTCCTCCAAAATTAATAAATATTATTTTATTATTTTAACTATTATTTTATTAATTTTTTTTAGGAGGCCCATTTTGAGGTGAAATTTCCTCTAATGATTAGAACTATTTTAAGTCTAGTGGTAGTAGAAGATTTGCATATTGAACAGTTAGATAAAAACAACCTTTCTCCATGGGGATTTGGAGGAAGAGATTTATATGCATTAGGCACAAGGGAATGAGGTGAAAGGGAAGAAGAATTTGGTTTACAGGTTGAAGAAGAGCTTGTATGGCCTGAAGCAAGCTCCAATGCAGTGGTAATTAAAATTTGATAAGTTTATGATAGAACAAGGTTATGATAGATGTCATTCTGAACACTATGTTTATTTCAAGAGGCTAGATAATGAAAGATATATTATCTTGTTATTATATGTGGATGACATGCTCGTTACAGGGTCTAACATGCAAGATATAAATGTGCTCAAAAGAAAACTAGCTAAATCATTTGAGATGAAGGATTTGGGTGCTACAAAGCAAATCCTTGGTATGAGAATAACAAGGGACAGGAAAAATTGCAAATTGACGTTGTCTCAAGGTGAGTACATGGAAAAGGTGTTGCAAAGGTTTAGAATGCAGAATGCAAAACCAGTCAGTACACCTTTTTCCAGCCATTTCAAACTAAGCAAGGATATGTGTCCAAAGACACAGGAAGAGATAGATTACATATCCAAGATTTCCTATTCATCAGCGGTTGGAAGCTTGATGTATGCCATGGTGTGCACAAGACAAGATATTGCACATGCAGTGAAATTTGTGAGCAGGTATATGAATAATCTAGGTAAAGAGAATTGGAAAGCAGTACAGTGGATTCTCAGGTATTTGAGAGGTACCACTTCTCATGCATTATGTTTTGGAGGTTCAGACACTGTTCTGCAGGGATATGTTGATGCAGATATGGCTGGTGATAAAGACAGCAGGAGGAGCACCACAGGGTATGTGTTTACTATGGGTGAAACAACAGTAAGTTGAATTTAAAAATTGCAACAGGTTGTTGCACTTTCAACAATGGAAGTAAAGTATGTTGTTGCTACAGAGGCTAGTAAGAAGATGATTTGGTTGCAGAGGTTCATGGAAGAATTGGGTAAGAAGCAGGAGAATAGTAGGCTATACAGTGACAGCCATAGTGCCATTCATCTTGCAAAGAACTCATCCTTTCATTCAAGGAATAAACATATACAACTCAAGTACCACTTCATAATATTTGTTCTAGATGAAGAACTGTTAAAACTAGAAAAGATACACACTAGCCAGAATCCTGCAGACATGTTTACAAAGGGAGTAACCAGAGAGAAACTGAGTTAACCAGAGAGAAACTAAGTTCCTACTCGGTTTTTGTTGACCTTCAAGCATGAAGGTGAAAATAAGAAATTTGCCAAGTCCAAGGTCCAGAGCATAGTCCAACAAGTACAGTAGTGGTGGAGTTGCTGTGATCAGTCTCCAAGTGGGAGATTGTTGGTTGTGGAGCCTAATTTTCCATATCCCAATATATTATTCAGTCATGTTTGTGACCCATGTGTATTGTACACTCATTCCCCCTACCTTGGGGTTTGGGGCAGAACCCCAAAAAAGGGGGTTTGGGGGGAGAGCCGCTGAGAATTTTTTTTTGGGATGTGTGTTGGCCAACAATTTTACGGACCCATGGTATTGGGTTAACCGTAGTATTTTCCCACGGTATTTCCCCTATAAAATAAATCATTGTAACACGATTGTGTATGGTGTTGTATTGTATTGGAATAAAGACTGTGAGGGCGTAAAGAGGAAGTGCAGTGATTTTGCTGCAGGTTGTATCCCTTCACCTTTCTAAACTGCAATAAAAGGACTGGAAATTTGTTTATGGATGTAGCCCATCGTTTGGGTGAACCACGTTATATCTGTGTCTCTCTGTAATGTTTTAATGTGTTTTGTATCTTGTTAATGATTTAACTGTATATCTGTTATTGTACTACGGTCCTGTTTTCTAACACACCATTTTTGTATCTTTATAACTATTGTGTGCTTGAAACTTAATAATGAATATTTTTCCCTCTCCTGCAAATGTAAAAAAAGTAGATATAACCCAATAAAAGGTAACTAAATGTTGTCAATATCCTTGTTTGCAAGAATAAATGTAGAGGAAGTGGAGGCAATTCATTGCATCTTGTGAATGACCTAATCCAATTTGCACATGATCATATGGTGTTATTGGAAAGTAAGAGGAATTTGTCTATGATAATTTGAGTTAAAATACCAACGATGTTTGTTTTGATAACAAGGTAGGGAAGTCCATCTACAAAAAGTTTTCAATTTTTCACTTTTATGGAATTTAATTTATTAATCTTATAGAAAACATGAACTCTCTACGACTATTCTTTTATTTACATGATATAAAATTGGTAGATTAGTAGGCTATGGTGTGAAACATACGCAATTCTCATCTTTTCTAAAAATTGCATTGACTATTAGATTATCAATATTTTACTTTCTTTGCTACATTGATCTCTTTACCAGGTTGTATTTTACTCCCCATTACTATTTTGTTGGGTCTTCCCCTATCCATTGCTACAAATTAATTAGTCTCCCCTGCAATCTTGGTGGTATCATTATTAGCATTATAATATTATTTTATTTAGCATCATGTTTGCTTATACTAATATGCATTAGGGCTCCTCCTTGTTACAACTTTATAATGTGATATAAAGGCGGTATTAAAAATGGGTTGATACAAATGGATACCTACAATATATGGTGAAACTAGGGGTTTTCTTAATTTGAATGATATATTGGGAGCGAGTTCAACAATACAATTTTAGGAGGAATTTTCCAATATTTAGTGAAATTAGGTATATTCTTTAATATCCAATGAACGGTCATGCTATGCAACAAGTTCACTGAGTGAACCCCCCGTGGCTATAATATTGCCTACTTAGTGAACCCTGAACTAATCTTAGAAAACCTCTTATTTTTCATGGTATTTATCATGTTCTTATACATTATGTACATGATGATAGCCATGCTGAGAATGGAGAAATATTTGCATAATCAAATACTATAAAATATTTGATAAATTATGTTTATTTATAATATAATTTATTTAATATTTGTATAGATAAAAATTAATTTCAATTAATGGTGATCACAATATAGTGAAATTATGTTATATTTTATAATTTAGATGAAATAATATTTGGTTAAAATATAAATTTATATAATCATTTGAAAATGATTTAATTTTTACAATAAATATATTATATTAATATATTGATTTTATGGATAAGTCTACTAGATGTAACTTGGGTGTTTAGGAAGAATGTTTCTTTTGTTAAGCCCTTATGTATTGACTGGATAATGTAACTTGGGCTATGCTTTGATTCTTCGGAATAACAAATGTTGGTATATTTCCTGGTAGATATAGCTACGATGAACCAATCAAAATTTCTTTTAGATTATGTTTCTTAGTTATAGTTTGGATATGAGTTATTATATCCAATGAACTATCCAACCGAAAGCCTGGGATTCTTTGTTAAAAAGGCATTGCAATCTCTCACCCCTCCATCAACACTTTCTAACATTTTCTAATATTCATTTGTGAACAAAGTTATGATCCCATAATAAGCTTTAAATTAAAAAAAATAGTTAATGTATTTGACTCTCATGTCAAAGAGCTAATTCTTTTGATCTAAATTCTTATTCCCAAAATATGATAACTTGTATGTCAAAAGATAAAAGTTAATCATTAATAAAGAGAAGTATTTAATCAACCTTAAGAGGGGAAGAATATTGATTTGCATGTATTTTATAACAATAATTCCATAAAAATGACTATGATCATACTAGCGTTAATGCATTGGATCTCATCAAAATTCCATAGTTAAGCGTGCTTGGGCTAGAGTAGTACTGTGATGGGTGACCTCCCGGGAAGTCCTAGTGGTACATCCTCCACCCTGCTTTTTTTCCTATATTATCATATGGGGAGGCAAGTGCGAGTGGGATCATCTTTGATCCAGGAGGAAATATAGTGTCGTCTTACACTTGGGGACTGGGTCGAAAAACCAATAATGAGGCTAAATGGATCGTGCTCTACTTCGGAATGAATCTAGCAAGGAAACTCAACATCTCCAACTCTAAGCAAGTAATTCACAAAATTAATAATGGCATCAGTAAAGGAGTGGCTAAAATAAAAAGAATCTATGACTGTATTCGTCAAGTCACTGCAAAAGCTCAAGTTTCCTATCTCCACATCCTCTGAGGTAACAATCAGAGGTTGATAAGTGGGAAAATCGAGGTGCCAAGCTAAAACTTGAAACAACCAAGGTGAAGGGAAACATTACCAACTTTTTTTATGTCCCCTAAAAATTTTAGCTTGATTAAAAGGCTCCAAGCGGGATTGAAACCCAATGCTAGAGCCTCACTCATTCATCATATGCCAAGCATGGGAGTCATGAAATTTCGAGAAAGGAGTATTGCCACGTATTTTTGGCAATCTGCTAGTTGGCAGGAAGCCTAGCTGCTGGAACCCATCCATCATCTCAAAGGCAATGTGAAGAAATTAAATGTAAATTTTCCTCTGTGCAGTTGCATTGGAATGCTCACATGAGCCCAAAACAACCTCCAAATGAAGCCTCCCAATGCTCATTATGCTCCCAATGCTCTTTACACTCTCACTCCATCAAGAGTTGAATTTGTTTTTGTCATTGCAAAGAAGGATATCTTCGGTGTCGAAAGCATCCCTGGTGCTGAAGTTGTTAGCGATGTGACAGGTTACGGTAAAGTAGAAGAAGGGAATATTAGTAGTGAGAGAGAGTTTTCCTTCAGGAATTGATCATCTCGAGCAGTTTTTGGAAACCTTGGTTTAGGGTATTACCCTTATTCTAGCATAGAGAATTGGTTCAGTATAGTCTCGCCCTTTGAAAATTCCGACTCTCTCTCCTTGGAGCCCCCAAACATCTCATGTTTGGACTGCTTGTTCAATCCTAAAGAAAAATACCACTCACTATTCTTAGCTCTATTTTCATTCCATAAAGAAATACCAGACAAAAAAGTTACTCTAGAATCCGTAGCAAATCTCAAATGGATTCTTACCTGTATAGCTATGTTGAGCACGATTGTAGTTGTGTTGTATGTATGGAAATTTGTCATCACATGTTCGACGATGTTTGTGGTTGTACATGCGAAGCAATTGTACAACTAAGGGATTTACAACTTCTATCTGTCCGCCTGTCTATGGATGGAAGGCTGTCGAAAAAGAAAGTCCTGTATCGAGCTGTTTCCATAGAGTTTTCCAAAAGGTGCTAACAAATCTAGCATGTATGTCGTACATAATGGTTGTCGAGAGGCCATAGTGTTTCCACACATGTTCAAGGAAGACCTGAGCAGTATGCTGTGCTGACGTAGTCTTCTTGCATGGTATGAGTATATCCATATTGGAAAATTTGTCGACTACTACTAGTATCGCATCATGATGATGTTTGGTAGTAGGATATCCCATCAAGTAGTCCATAAAAATAGATTCCCGTGGTTGAATAGGAACTGGAAGGGGTGTATACAGTCCTTGTCGTCGATTCAACGGTATAGAAATGGCACAAACCATGTACGATGGAATGTACTTTTTGATGTCATATTTAAGTGAAGGCTAGTAGAACTACTTTTGGAGGATAACAAGTGTTTTTGCGAATCCGAAATGTCCTACGGTCTTGCTGTAATGCGCGTCCCAAATGACCTTATGTCAATTCTCACAGGTAGATACAAAAAGTTGTCCAAGCTTGTATAACAAGGTGTCCTTTAGGAATTATTTGGCAGTTGATAACTTGTCGATCTAAAGCTGTCGATAGATTGTAGAAAAATCACAGTCTACCGAATACAATTGTGGCCAAGTAGTGGTTTCATAACCCTACATACTCATCACTATAGACAGAAGAGTAATGGGTGGTCTGTTGAGACAATCAGCTAGAACATTGGATTTACCTTTCTAATACTTAATTACCAACTTAAAATGTTGCAGGTAATTAATCCACTTGAGTTGTTAGGTTGTATGTAGTTTCGAATGAGTTAGAACAAACTACAAAGTCTTATGGTCAGTGAGGGATGATCATTTCCCTACCAATAATGTAGTGTCTCCATTGCTTAAGAGCTTGCACAATAGCATATAGTTATTTTTCATACGTCGAGTACCTTCTAACTGTATCACTGAAAGTCTCAAAATGAAACATGACTGGGTGACCTGGTTGAGTGATCATTGCTCCGAGGGCATAGTCTAATGCGTCCGTCTCAATCTTAAAGGGTTGATGCAAATTAGGTAACACAAGTACTGGTGCAATACAAAGCTTGTTTTTTATTTGATCAAAAGCTTGTTGTTGTGTCGGTGTCCATTTGAAGATAGTTTTCCCATTTCCTTTCATCAACTGATTCAAAGGCCATGCGATGTGACTTAAGCCAAGTATGAATCATCAATAGAAATTCTCCAAACCAAGAAAACTTCTTAGTTCATGAATGTTTTGAGGAATGGGCCAATATTTGAGGATCTGTACTTTTTCTTGGTCAACATGAATTCCTGCAGAGTCAATTACATACTCCAAATACTTGATGCTGGTCATTGCAAATGAGCATTTTTCCATGTTCAGATATAGCTGATGTTGCTGGAGAGCGTCGAAAACTTGCTGAAGTTTCTTGACATGTTCTTCCCATGATTGACTAAAAATAAAGATATCGTCGAGATAGACAATGGCACATTTACCTATGAAAGGTCATAGAGGGTCATCCATATCTCATGAAGGTTGCAGGTGCATTGGTTAATCCGAAAGGCACAACTAACCATTCAAACAATCCTTGGTTTTGAAAGTCATTTTCCATACATCAGTGGAATCAATTGGAATTTGGTGATATCCTGACTTGAGTCGAGTTTCGTAAATAACTTAGCACATTTCATATTGTCGATGAGTTCATCAATCTATGGGAGAGGGTATATGTTCTTCTCTAAAATTTAGTTGAGATCTCGGTAGTCTATGCATATGCGCCAAGTCCCGTATTTCTTTGGAACTAACACGACTAGACTTCCATAGGGAGAGGAGATAGGGCAGGTATGACCCTTGTCGATCAAATCCTGGATTTCTCTACAAATCTCTTCATTTTCAAGAATGGATCTTTTGTAAACATATGTGTTAGGTAATGAAGAACTGGGAACAAGTTCAATGGAGTGTTTTACCTAACATTGCAAAGGTACTCCGTCTGGTGCTTGAAATATGTTATGGTACTCTTCAAGAATGCTGTCGATCTATTGTTGTTGTTGGGAGTTGTGTTGGTTGGTGAGTTGACTCGTTGCTGCAATCTTCCTGGAATGTTGAGGCTTTATCATGATTCATGTGAACTTTTGAGCATGATTGATAAGCTTCTTTGTTTATTTGGCAGATATAATAGCAACCATTGATGTGGGTTGTCGTTCTGGTATGCCAATGGCCATACCATTGGTTTCAGATTTTGACAATCACCTTCTGAGGCCGTGACCGATATGTACCATGTCGATCCCATAGGTAGGGTTTACCAAATAAGGCGTCGGCTATGGAAAACGATGCCATGTCATAGAGTACTTCATCCTCAAAAGGATTAATGAAGTAGGCGAATCGTAATTTCCATGTGATCCTTAGTTCCTTCACATCCTTCATTTAACCGATATTGTAAGGATGAGGATGCGGAGTGGTGTCAAGACCTAATTTCTTCACAAGATCTTCATAAACAAATTTCTTTTGGATATCATTATCCACAATCAAATGTAATGTATTGTTCTGAACCCATATCTATGTATGGAATAGCCGCTCTCAATCTTCCTCATCGACGATGGTCGAGGCTGTAGGAGTGGTTGAGGTTGAACCCAAGAGGGTTGATGGATCTGGATCAGATTATACCAGGGTTTTGTTAGACGAGTCGGATGTCCACAATTTTTCCAAAAATGTCTTCCAAGCTTTGCATTCTAACGTATCATGCCATGATGAATTGTGATAATCACACTATTTCCCGGTAGGGTTCTGTTTGCTACAATCCCTCTTGTCTTTCTGAAATTTCTTCTTTTGATGATCATGCTTTGGCGGAGTCTATTGAGAAGGATTATTGAACTTGTCAGAGTCAGCTAGCAACTTCTTGTCAGATGTTCAACCTATTGGATTGTTCGTGAAACGTATCTTTCCTTTTTGTTTAGCTTCAATCTTGCTAGCATAATGGAATGCATCTGCAAGTGTGTTGATAGTCAAATACTCCATCTCTTGCTGTATGCATGGGGATAAACTGCTGATGAACTTTAGGACAAGAAATTTCTCTTCTTCTTGGATGCCAAGTATAACCATGAGTTGATAAAACTCATCAATGTAAATCTATACAGATTGGTCTTTCCACTGCCTTAGTTATTGCCACTTCTTGTACTGTTGTTCAATGTACTTGGGTAGATAGAACTCCTTTCAGACATATTCGACATATTTTACCCATGTGTTGATGGGGTCTTCTTCTTTTTCCATTTTTTCCGATAGGTTCTCCCATCAACAGCGTATGAAGGTTGACATCTTCAAGGACGCAATGGTGATCTTTTCCGCTTTAGAAAGTTGATTTACTATAAAGTAAGATTCCAATTGTTGCACCCAATTTTCAATGGATTCCACGTTGATCTTTCCTTCAAGGTTTGGTATGTCCAGATTCATTTTCACTTTGAAGGGATGATATTATCAGAGTGAGATTGTGTCGAGGATTCCCTGGAGTTCGCAGTGACTCTCAAGAGAATCTTGCTGAACTGGGCGAACATTTCGGTTTGTTGGCAAGCCAGTGATTTTTCTATGAGTTGCTCTATCTCATCAGTTGTATGTATATTTTCTGTTTCTTTGGTCATATTTTCAGAAGTCCAAGAAAGTGTCTCCTTGTGTTGCTAGGCTTGCAAGTGTGTTTGAACAGGCATAAGTTAAATAACCTCAATGCAAGTTCTTATGTAACTTAAGCTCTGGACAAGATATTGCTCTAATACCAATGATCCATGTTGTGCTCAAGTGCACGTTGGGGAAAACATTCGGCTAAATGAGTCGAACTCTGTTGTGATGGAATCATATAAAGAGATACAACAAAGAATGAAACACACTAGGTTGACAAGAAATATACACATAGACAATATGCAATATTTCAAACCAATTATTACTTCTGCTCCATGAAAGATGGAGGAATCAGATCATGATCAGAAAGATGTCTATATTACATAATGTACATTCTTATATAGAGGATGTTGAGACATTTGGGTGACTACCCACTACGTTCAGTTACAAGAAGTTATAACAATTAGAATTTCAACCGTTACAGAGCATGTTGGTATGTTGTCGGCTATGAACTTGTCGGTTGAGCATGTCGAGGTGAACCTGTTGGTTGTCGATTGTCAATTCCAACTTGTCAAAGGTGAACCTATCAGCTGCTGGTTGTATCGGGAACACTCACATGAGCCCATAATGACCTCCAAATGAAGCCTCCCAATGCTCATTATGCTCCCAATGCTCTTTACGATATCGCTCCATCGAGAGTTGAATTTGTTTATGTCGGTGCAGAGAAGGATATCTTCGGTGTCGAAATCATCCCTAGTGTTGAAGTTGTTAGCGATGTGATAGGTGATAGGTGATGGTAAAGTAGAAGAAGGGAATATTAGTAGTGAGAGAGAGTTTCCCTTCACGAATCGACCGTCTCGAGCAGTTTCTGGAAACCTTGGTTCAGGGTTTATGTCAAAAGCCCAAATTTTCACATAAATTTAAAAAAATTTGAGATAACATAAAATGATGAATCTGTGGTTTACTAACAGCTAAAGGTTAGCAAAAAAAGAAACAGTCAAATGATTAGTATTACATAATCTCAAATTACATTAACTAAGCAGTTTCCTTTTTGTAACATAAATAAGGTTTACTTCCATATTGTTTTATTTCTGTTTACTGATGAGTCTTCTTTATGACAAGTAGGTGGAATATAACTTTGAATCCTAGGATTACTTAGAATTTATGCTAACGTAGAAAGATTATTGGTTCTTACAGGTTTACAGGTATGATCGAACAAGTAAACGTTTTAATTTCATAAAGTATTAAGAAGTGTTTCTATTTGCAAATAAAATGCTTAGTAGATAAATTTCCAAGCAACTTCTGTGAGGTAAAGTAGTTTGCTTTTTTCAGTTTTTCTTGTAAACGAAGTTCAAATAAATGAGTTCCTTTCTTTATCGAGCGTAGTGACAGTAAATATACTTACTGTGGCTCTAAACTTGTAATCTTAGTTGCATAGTAACTTCTACTTTGATATGCATATCTTGCAATGTTACTTATTGTACTATCGGTTATTATACATTATCACATTATTTACTTGAGTATCAAGCTGATCAAGATTTACCTTATGTAGGGAAACTTACAACCTGTAAAACTTCTTGACATTATAAGTTTGATTAGTGTAAAAAAAATTGCGTCTTTTCACATGAAACACTGTTTTCCTTTACTTTTTAAATCAAAGTCAATTCATGTGGTTCTACTAATTATGGACTTGAGTAGGATTATTCCATTGCAATTCTTATTACTTCTATGATGTTTTTCTTATATTAAGTTACTGTCTATAACAACTTTTAAGGTAGACGTTTTCTATAATGATCAACCTTCTATCCTCTGCTAAGCACCAGTTATCTTTTATAATCATAAAATCATCCTACCAATAAATAATCATGGTAAATTACTAACAAAAGCCAAGTTGAGAAACAACTATTGACTATTAAAGTCTAATCCAAATTGAACTATGTAAAAGAATTCAATATATATTCTTTTACCATACTAGCCAACTTTATAGTTTATTTCCAATCGAAACGTTGGTTTTATAAGGGTTATAAACATGCATAAACTATTATGTTTATAGACATACAAGTCTATAGTTAGTTCGAAGGTTCTAAACAAGTCTAAAACAAAGTTGAACTTGTAAAGAATTCATGATTCTACTCTTTACTATGCTATCCAACTTTATAATTGTCACAACTTGAATTGTTGGTTTTAAAGAGTATAGCCATGCATAGACCACAATGTATATAAACATAGAAATCTATAGTTGTTCGATGGTTTTAAACAATTCAACTTGGGCTTTTCCATATAACAAATGGTTACTGCACTTACTAGGGTCAACGTCGATAAAATATGGTTTACCGAACGTCCATATCGTGTTATCAATATTACGATATAATGGACATATGATTAGCGATGAGATAATTTATAAATGCAAACTTCATAGTATAAGAAAGTTTGAGATTAAATCATTGTTTTAAATAATTGAAAATTATTGGAATGCAGGTGACTATAGAGTTCGACCCATGAATGGTTTTAATTTTCTTGTGGCACGTGGTCACCTTCTGGACAAGCATTGGTCATATAAAATCTTTGTAACCCTAAACGCCTTGTCATTTCGCTCTGATGTTCACGTTGGCCTTTGGGAAGTTCTGCAAGGTCTCATGGCGGCCGTGAGTGTTCTCTGTGCTCTGTCTTGCTCCAACGTTTGAATTTAACATTGTTGTAACCACCGTGGTTCGGTCTTATTGCCATTCCTTTGCAACTGAAGGTTTTTACTCTATAAAACTTTGTTGGTTTTCGTTTGCATATGGCTTGTGACCTGTTTGTGACTCCATTTTTACTTTCTTTCATGTCCTGTCACTTCTATGCGAAGCTGAGTCTTCACTGCTATTAGTGTGCTCCTTCGTTGTCGTGGGGTTTGGTATTTTCAAGGCATGCTGTCGTTAGTGACAGTCTCATCGCTAGACTGATCCATACTCTTCTAAAGGTAAACATTTAATTTTGTATTCAACCTAGAATACTCATGTTAAAATCGAGTCTATAGTAGGTTTTTATTATTAAAAGAATTTTGACACTAACACCAACACCATGCTCTTGTAGGAACCTATGACCACTCTTACGAAAAGTGAAGGAATGTTGCTGGCTGTCTCCAAGGTTTTATGGCTTCAAATGGGTAAGCCCTGGGTTCAACAAATGGGTTCCTACCCTACTTGTAATAGGTTTTTCGATGGGGGAAACCCTGAGTTGGAAGCTCGTCGAGCTTCGTCTTTAGCTATGCAGTTTCTTTTATAAGTTAATGTTGGTTTATTTATGTGTACAAACCCTCGCTTTCTCGATGGGTAGACCCAGCCATGAGCTGGGTTTTGTATTTGGTTTTAAATTTCATCCTTCTGGATTATTAATGTAAAACAATGGATTTCAACATAGTTTGTCTTCGAGCTTAGACTCGTTTTTGCAGTATATTGTTTGGTGACTTTGTGTAAATACGGTTTTACCCTATTTGACTATGAATAAAGAAATTTACTGTTTATTTTGTTTTGTGATATACTGTAGTTATTTTTTTTTAAAGCCGTAACTGTAACTCCTTCATAGAGTAAATTGCAATAACTCTTTGTTATCTCAGGAATAAGAGCTAGGGTTTCATGAATGAAACCCTTATTTACCTAATTCTTTTAATTTAATTATATAGGTTCTTTTAATTTGTAAAACAAATATTGTTTTAAGTTATTATTATTACTGGTGTATTTTGAGAATTCTTGAATTTGTAACTATTCAATATTTGTTACAAGGACTGTAACTAGTCTGCAATAATTTAATTGTTACTGATACAAATTGATTTAAACAAATGAATTATAGCTTAGTTGTTTTTATTTGAAACAATATATTTAGATTAGGGTTTCCACCCTGTAGTTTTCTTTTGCAGGTATAAACCTGTTGATAAATACAAAATAGTTCTTTACATAGATATGTATTTTATTTATATTAGTCATTAACATTTCTATTGACTGAAAAGATAGAAGAAAATTTACTAGAGTTATTTGAAAAGATAACATAGACTCTGTAATTTGGTTTGTCCTTTCTAATTTAGATACTTTTCATATACCCGTTTTGTTTATAGTAACTGTTAGTCTAAGTTTAGTTATCATTTTAAGTATATAACTATATGAATAGTAGTTATATCTTTATTGAACTGAATGTAAACAAGGTAGTTTAACTGTGTTTCTTCTTGTGCATATGCAACTGGTTAATAAATAAACACAAAGAAAATATATATATAACATAACATAGTTTACCCTCCTGCATATTTTAATTTTAAATAAAAAGAATAATGTACTATGTATAAGCATAACATCTTATCTACTAGGGTATTTTCTTAATATAATAATCCTTCTACTTCTACAGGGTTATTGTTATTTCTTTTCCAGTATATTTACATAAATAAGCTGGTTAAACAATAAACGTAGATAAACAGATTATTGTTCTTCTAATAGTAACCTATATACTGCATTAAATTACTCTGCTCTTATGAAATGCATAATACATCTATTCATTTCAGTCTCTTATCATTTCCTTCATCTACTTTAATTACTTTGTCTGTGTTGGAGTACGGTCTGGTCCTTCTAGACATGGGAAAACACAGATTAGAATTATTTTGCATCTATTTCAGATTCATTCTTTCAATAAACTAAAAGATTACTAACTCTAACATTTTACAACTAAATATTTAATATTCATTTAACAGTTAGATTTACATTTAACTATCTAACACAGTAAAACAAAAGAATGTAGAACCTAATTAGGATGAACAACAACACCGTTAGGAGGCCATTCCTCCCTACCAACACTTGGAGAGCACTCAAACAACGCTTCCTCGGGACCCTCGAGCCTGTTCTTGGTCTTCTTGGCTGAGAATTGGTGGAGCATACAAACAATAGACTAGTCCAATGACTCAATAAACACTCTGCACTCAGTAGTAAGATCCTTCAGCTGAAAAAGATGCACTAGATCACTTAGCAGTTATCCCCTCAAACTCTTTCCACAATTCCCTTCCATTGAATTTATCTGAAGTACATTCACCTGAATGATCACTTCTCTAGAATGAGCAGCCTCAGTTCTCTTCAATGGGCATTTTTATAAAGATTGCCTAGGTCTTTTGGGTCAGTTGTCATTCATTGAGCCACCTACTTTGATTCCACTTTCTTGGGGAATCATGACCCCAAATGTAGGGAGGTTTCCACCTGCAACAGTTGGAAGTGGTTTGAGGATGCTGCCACATGTCTGTTTGCTCTCCACCCAGTCTCCTCCTCCAATTTGACCAGTAAATACTCTTTTAACAGCTCCTAAGCTATTGTTTCCACCTTCATTTATTTATAATTAAAATATTCAAAATTACATTAAATATCCTTGACTCTCAATTACAACTTAGCATAAAATTTAACATATTGTCCTCAAATAAAATCAAATAAGATAATATTATTTTTGCAAAAAATGGGGCATGTGACATACACACCCACTTTAAACATAACATTGTCCTCGATTTTATTTATTCTTCATCCTCAAAATTCTCTTGGAACAGAATTGGACATGCATCTCGCATATTACTTTCCAATTCCTAGGTGGCTTCCTCTGGACTAAGGTGCTTCCATTACACCTTCACCTATCCAATGGTGCGGTTCCGAAGTGTGATCTCCCTCCGCCCAAGGGTACAGTCCGGTTCCACCTGTACATCATTCCAGTTAACAACATGAGTAGCATCATGAACATATTTCTTTAGTACAAAAATGTAAAAAACATTATGTACTCTTAAATTTGGTGGTAACACTAATTGATAAGCTACTTGTCCAATCCTAGACAGAATTTCAAATGGACCACAGTATCAAGGTGCTAATTTTGCACAACTCCCCAATCTCAGAGAGCTCTTTTTGGGCCTCACCTTTATGAACACATGTTCACCTACTTAAAACTCATTTGGAGTTCTTTTAAGGTCTGCTTGACTTTTATGTTGATCCTATGCCACTTTCAGATTACCTTGTACCTGCTTTACAATCTCTTCCATTTCCTTTAATAGTTCAGGACCTAATACCAATCTATCCACTGGATTACTCCAAGAGATAGGAGTATTACATTTCCTTCCATACAAAATTTTGAAAGGACTAAATCTGGATGATGCCTGATAATTATTATTATAAGCAAATACTACCAGATGCAAATAATCCTCCCATTTACCTGGTTCATCTTTCACATGCATTCTTAATAAATCTTCCAGCACTTGGTTTACTCTTTTAGTTTGTCCATCTGTTTGAGGATGGAATGAAGTACTGGAATTTAATGCAGTGTTTAATCCTTTAAACAAAGATTTCCAAAATTTACCTGTAAATTTAGGATCTCTATCTGAGATTATGACTTTCAGTACTCCATGCAGTCAAAAAATATGTTTTAGAAAGATATCAGCTATGTTTGCAGCTTTGTATGTAGTTTTAATAGGTATAAAGTGAGCTCCTTTACTTAATTTATTGACTACTACCATGATAGAATCATTTAGATTCTGATTTCTAGGCAGTCCAGTAACAAAATCGAGACTAATTATCTCCCATTTCCAGCTAGGAATGAGTAAGGGATGAAGTAACCCAGCTGGGTGTTGATGTTCAGTTTTTACTTGCTGACATTCAAAACCCCTAGCAATATATTATGCTACTTCAGTCTTCATATTTGGCCAAAAATATTTTTTTCTTAACATAGTTATAGTCTTTTGATAGCTTGGATGACCTGAGTATGGAGTTTTATGAATTTCATCCAAAATTAACAGCTTAAATTTAGGTACATACATTCTGTCTTTATACGATAAAAATTCTTTTGCATTCAAACTGTACCCTTTACTTAAGCTTTCTGTTGGATTTTCTTTAGTTTTAGCTTGTAAATTTTGATAAATTTCATCTTGTTCTATTCCTGTTTTAAACTATTCATCCAAATCTATAGTATAAGTGTTGATAACTGTTGAAAAATTCAGCCTTGCATTCCTACTTAATGCATCAACACCTTTATTTTCTTTACTTTTAATGTACTGAATTTTGAAATCATACTCACTTAGAAAAGCTAGCCACCTAGCTTATCTGGCATTTAGATTAGGCTGATCTAACAGATGCTTTAATCCTTTATTATCAATCATTAAACTAAATTTTCTGCCAATTAAGTGATGTCTCCACATCTTTAGAGCATGTATAACAGCTGTTAATTCCAGATCATAAGTTGCATAATTCTTTTCATGAATTTTTAATTTTCTAGACTCATAGGCAATAACATGCCCTTCTTGAGTTAGAACACCGCCTAACCCATCATTGCAGGCGTCAGTGCACACTACAAATTTTTTAGTTGGATCAGCTATTCTTAAAATAGGTGTGCTGGTTAATAAAGTTTTTAACTTTTTAAATCTTTCCTCGCATTTTTTATTCCAATCAAACTTCTTTTCTTTATTCTGCAAAGAATTTATCGGATTCACGATCCTCAAAAAACCTTCAATGAATCTCTGGTAGTAACCGGTAATTCCCATGAAAGATCAAACATCTGTTACATCCTTAGGAACCAGCCAATCTTCGATTGCCTTTATCTTTTCGGGATCTATTGAAATCCCTTCCTTAGTCACCACATGACCTAAGTACTGAATATTATCCTTAAATAAATCACACTTACTAAACTTTGCAAAGAGTTGATGATCTCGTAACTCTTGCAAAACAATTTTTAAATGTTCTTTATGTTCTTCTTCAATTTATGAATAGATTAAAATGTCGTCGATAAACACGACCACAAAATTATCTAGATACTTATGCATAATGTTGTTCATTAAACACATAAAAATAGTTGGGGCATTAGTAAGCCCGAATGGCATAATGACAAACTCGTAATGGCCATATCTAGTTCTAAAAGCTGTTTTAAAGATGTCTTCATCTTTAATCCTAATTTGATGATATTCAGACCTTAAATCTATTTTCGAAAACACTGTGGCTCCATGTAGTTGATCAAATAGATCATCTATGCGGAGCAATGGGTATCGATTTTTAATGATCATCTTATTCAATTGACGGTAATCTATGCAAAGTCGCATGGTCCTGTCCTTTTTCTTAACGAAGATGACAGGTTCCCCCCAGGGAGACACACTAGGTTGAATATACTTTTTATCAATTAATTATTCTAATTGAGACTTTAATTCATTAAGTTTAAGTATGTTCATTCGATAAGGGGCCTTTGAGCTAGGTATTGCACCAGGTACCAACTCAATGGTAAAATCCAATTCCCTTTTCAGAGGTAGTCCCGGAATTTTTTCAGGGAATACATCAACATATTCTCTTAAGACTAGTATGTATTCCAATTTTAATTTATCTGTCTTATTTATATTCTCCTCATTAGTTATTGTTACTTCATAAGCTTTACAACCCTTCCTAATAGCTCTCTTAAGTTGTAGACTAGAAATCTGCCTTATGGTGGTTTTTCTAGGGATTCCTTTTACACTTACTGGTTTTCCATCACTATTTAAACACATAAGGGTTTTATCATAACAATTTAAAATTACCCTATGTTGTTCTAACCAATCCATACCGATCAGTAAATCATAAGAACCAAGGGGCAATACATTAAGCTTCACAACAGTTTCAAAATTATCCATAACTACTACACATTCTTTTACAAAACAAGTTACCTTCCTTTTAGCACCAATGGCTAACTGAACCAACCAAGAAGTTTCAAAATTTTCAACAGGTAACTTACATTTTTCTACTATTTTAAGTGCAATATAACTAAGACTATCTCTAGGATCAATTAAAATAGTTACAGGGGTTTGGTTTATCATACCTTCTACTTCCACCATGGAAGTTTGATATTCTGCTTGTCAATTCTCTAAGGCTGCATTGATTCTGGGCATAGTCATCGCTAATTATCCAATAGTCATATCTTCATGTATGGTATGAATATTACTGACAGTCTTTTTTCGATTAGGACAGACTGAAGCATAGTGTGGGCTATTACACTCACAATACTTTATAGGTTCTTTGCGCTCAAAGTTCTTGGTATAATTAACATGGTTATTAGCAATTTATTTACCCTTGGAATTATTTTGATTGCTTGGTGAATTATTCTTATTTCCTTGGAAATTCTTGTTAGAAAAATTTCTAGCCTTATTGTTCTTAGAATTTCTGTTGGGCACAAAATATTTCTTCTTTTGATTATACTAGTTATTATTATTCTTGGCCTTCCAGTTGGCCATGCTTTCCTTATTTCGATTCTGTTCATAACAGAAGTTGGCTTTCCTCATGGATTCTTCCAAAGTCTGTGGATTGTCATATTCAATCCTGTCCTTAATATGATAAGGTAGATAGCTGAGGAATCGATGTACCTTTGGTTTTTCATCTACAAGGTATGGTACATACCTAAGTAGACTTAAAAAATTGCTGTGTAGATCTTTCATTGTCATTGATCCTAATTTAAGATCATAAAATTATTTTGCTCTCTCTTCATAGTATTGCTCAGATAGAAATTTCTTTTTAAAATACCTCTTGAAGGTACTCCAGTTTACATTCTTCTCTTTTATTCCCTTAACTCTCTTCAAGTCCTGCCACCAAATGTCGGCCTTTCCTCAGAGATTGTAGATAGCCATTCTAGCCTTTAATTGGTTAGAATAGTTATATATTTGGAAGTACTTATTCATCCCAGATAACCAGGATTCCGCTTCCTCCCTTTTCTCAGTCTCTCCATTGAATGTTGGTGGTTTTATCTTTTTGAATTCCCTAGAAATTTCCTCATAAGGTTTATATTTCCTCTTTTTAGTATAATGATTGTCATCACTACTATTGCTAGTAGAATGCAAATTACATTGTTCACCAAACACTTCTGAAGATGAACTGCTATCATTTTTAGTTTGTTTCATCTTTTTAAATTTTTGTTAATGACTTGTATATTCTAATTCAGTTCTTCTACCCCTACGCTGAGTTTGAAACTTTTCTATTAGGATTTGATTCAGCTCCTCCTGAGCCCTCAGAATCCTTTCATTCTCTTGTTTTACAGATTCCATTTCATATTTTAGGTCTTTTATTGTTTGTAACAGTCCTGAGGAATTGGTGGTTAAATCTTCTGGTATAGGATCTCTTGGTAAGTTTTCTAGTTTAGTAAATGGAAATTCCTCCTCTGCATATTCTTCCAGCATTTCCATACCTGTTTGTTAAACTTCAGAAACAATTTCTCTGTTGAATAACATTTAAAAGAAAACACATCAGCATAATAATTTAAATCATTGTTTCATAAAAAGCTGGTTGGGCTTCATCAAGGCCTAGTGTTTGAACCTTGTGCTCTAATACCACATGTCAAAACCCCAAATTTTGACATAAATTTAAAAATTTTGAGATACATAAAATGTTGAATCTACGGTTTACTAACAGCTAAAGGTTAGCAGAAAAAGAAACAGTCAAATGATTAGTATTACATAATATCAAATTACCTTAACTAAGCAGTTTCCTTTTTGTAACATAAATAAGGTTTACTTGAGTATTGATTTATTTCAGTTTACTGATGAGTCTTTTTTATGACAAGTAGGTGGAATCTAACTTTGAATCCTGGGCTTACTTAGCATTTATGCTAACGCAAAAATATTACTGGTTCTTACAAGTTTACAGGTATGATTGAACAAGTAAACATTTTAATTTCATAAAATATTAAGAAGTGTTTCTATTTGCAAATAAAATGCTTAGTAGATAAATTTCCAAGCAACTTCCATGAGGTAAAGTAGTTTGCTTTCTTCAGTTTTTCTTGTAAACGAAGTTCAAATAAATGAGTTCCTTTCTTTATTGAATGTAGCGATAGTAAAGATACTTATTGTGGCTCTAAACTTGTAATCTTAGTTGCATAGTAACTTCTACTTTCATCAGAGAAAATTTGGGGTCTAAAATGGGCCTTATAAGAAAACGCGCCAACAATAAGTTCTTGTGAGTTGGAATTCAAAAACCAATAGAATTCCAATAAAATAAGTCAACCATAATGGTTGAATTGACATATTTGTCATAAAAAAAACTACTTTTTTTGTTTGTATTTTTGACATATCTTCTTGTGTTTTTACTCAAACTTCAATTGGGAGAGCTCATTGGATGCAGAATTTGATTTCGCATCCAACGAGTACCCACACTGCATACTTTTGATGGACCCCACTACCCTAAAAACAAGAAATACCCGATCATTGCGTTTTTTCAGGTATTTCTTGTATTTGGGGTAGCGGGGTTCGTCAAAAGTATGCATTGTGAGTACTTGTTGGATGCGAAATCAAATTCCGCATTTAACGAGCTCTCTCGATCGAAATTTGAGTAAAAACATAGGGAGATATGTCGAAAATACAAACACAAAAAGTAGTTTTTTTCTTTTTTCCTCCAAAATTAATCAATATTATTTTATTATTTTAACTATTATTTTATTATTTTCCTTAGGAGGCCCATTTTATACCTTAAAATTCCTCTAATGGATATGCATATCTTGCAATGTTATACTTATTGTACTATTGGTTATTATACATTATCATACTATTTACTTGAGTATCAAGCTAATCGAGATTTACCTTTTGTAGGGAAACTTACAACCTGTAAAACTTCTTGACATTATAAGTTTGATTAGTGTAAAAACAATTGTGTCTTTTCACATGAAACACTGTTTTCCTTTACTTCTTAAATCTAAGTCAATCCATGTGGTTCTATTGATTATGGACTTGAGTAGGATTATTCCATTGCACATCTTATTACTTCTATAATGTTTTTCTTATATTAAGCTACTGTCTATAACAACTTTTAAGGTAGATGTTTTCTATAATGATCAACCTTCTATCCTCTGCTAAGCACCAGTTATCTTTTATAATCATAAAATCATCCTACCAATAAATAATCATGGTAAATTACTAACAAAATCCAAGTTGAGAAACAACTATTGACTATTAAAGTCTAATCCAAATTGAACTAGGTAAATGAATTCAATATATATTCTTTTACCATACTAGACAACTTTATAGTTTATTTCCAATCGAAACGTTGGTTTTACAAGGGTTATAAACATGCATAAACTATTATGTTTATAAACATACAAGTCTATAGTTAGTTCAAAGGTTCTAAACAAGTCTAAAACAAAGTTGAACTTGTAAAGAATTCATGATTCTACTCTTTACTATGCTATCCAACTTTATAATTGTCACAACTTGAATTGTTGGTTTTAAAGAGTATAACCATGCATAGACCACAATGTATATAAACATAGAAATCTATAGTTGTTCGATGGTTTTAAACAATTCAACCTGGACTTTTTCATATAACAAATGGTTACTACACTTACTAGGTTCAACGTTGATAAAATATGGTTTACCGAACGTCCATATCGTGTTATCAATATTATGATATAATGGACATATGATTAGCGATGAGATAATTTCTAAATGCAAACTTTATAGTATAAGCAAGTTTGAGATTAAATCATTGTTTTAAATAATTGAAAATTATTGGAATGCAGGTGACTATAGAGTTCGACCCATGCATGGTTTTGATTTTCTTGTGGCACGTGGTCACCTTCTGGCCAAGCATTGGTCATATAAAATCCTTGTAACCCTAAACGCCTTGTCATTTCCCTCCGATGTTCGCGCTGGCCTTCGGGCAGTTCTGCAAGGTCTCATGGCAGCCGTGAGTGTTCTCTCTACTCTATCTTGCTCCAATGTTTGAATTTAACGTTGTTGTAGCCACCATGGTTCGGTCTTATTTCCGTTCCTTTGCAACTGAATGTTTTTACTCTGCAAAAGTTTGTTGGTTTTCGTTTGCATATGGCTTGCGGCCTGTCTGTGACTCCATTTTTTCTTTCTTTCATGGCCTGTCACTTCTATGCAAAGCTGAGGCTTTGCTGCTGTTAGTGTGCTCCTTTGTTGTCGTCGGGGCTGGGATTTTCAAAGAACACTGTCGTTAGTGACAGTCTCGTTGCTAGATTGCTCGATACTCTTCTGAAGGTAAACATTTAATTTTGTATTCAGCATAGAATACTCCTGTTAAAATCAAGTTTATAGTAGGTTTTTATTATTAAAATAATTTTGACACTAACACCAACACCGTGCTCTTGCAGGAACCTGTGACCACTCTTCCAAAAAGTGAAGGAATGTTGTTGGTTGTCTCCAAGGTTTCGCGGCTTCAAACGGGTAAGCTCTGGGTTCAACAAACGGGTTCCTACCCTACTTGTAAAAGGTTGTCGATGGGGAAACCCTGAGTTGGAATCTCATCCAGCTTTGTCTTTAACTATGCAGTTTCTTTTATAAGTTAATGTTGGTTTATTTCTATGTACAAACCCTCGCTTTGTCGATGGGTAGACCCGGTCATGAGCTGGGTGTTGTATTTGGTTTTAAAGTTCAGACTTCTGGCTTGTTAATGTAAAACAAAGGATTTTAAGACAACTTGTCTTTGAGCTTAGACTCGTTTTTGCAGTATATTGTTTGGTGACTCTATGTAAATAGGGTTTTACCCTATTTGACTGTGAATAAAGAAATTTACTGTTTATTTTGTTTTGTGATATAATGTAGTTATTTTTTTTTAAAAGCCGTAACTGTAACCTCTTCATAGAGTAAATTGTAATAACTCTTTGTTAGCTCAGGAATAAGAGCTAGGGTTTCCTGAATGAAACCCTTGTTTACCTAATTCTTTTAATTTAATTTAATAGGTTCTTTTAATTTGTAAAACAAATATTGTTTTAAGTTATTATTATTAGTGGTGTATTTTGAGAATTCTTAAATTTGTAACTATTCAATATTTGTTACAAGGACTATAACCAGTCTGCAATAATTTAATTGTTACTAATATAAATTGATCTAAATAATTGAATTATAGCTTAGTTGCTTTTATTTGAAACAATATATTTAGATTAGGGTTTCGACCCTGTAGTTTTCTTTTGCAGGTATAAACCTGTTGATAAATACAGAACAATTCTTTACATAGATATGTATTTTATTTATATTAATCATTAACATTTCTATTGACTGAAAAGATAGAAGAAAATTTACTAGAGTTATTTGAAAAGATAACATAGACTCTGTAATTTGGTTTGTCCTTTATAATTTAGATACTTTTCATATACCCTTCTTGTTTATAGTAACTGTTAGTCTTAGTTTAGTTAATATTTTAATTATATAACTATATGAATAGTAGTTATATCTTTATTGAACTGAATGTAAACAAGGTAGTTTAATTGTGTTTCTTCTACTGCATATGCAACTGGTTAATAAATAAACACAAAGAAAATATATATATAACATAACGCAGTTTACCCTCCTGCATATTTTAATTTTAAATAAAAATAATAATGTACTGTGTATAAGCATAACATCTTATCTACTAGGGTATTTTCTTAATATAATAATCCTTCTACCTCTACTGGGTTATTGCTATTTCTTTTCTAGTATATTTACATAAATAAGCTGGTTAAACAATAAACATAGATAAACAGATTATTGTTCTTCTAATAGTCACCTATATACTGTATTAAATTACTTTGCTCTTATGAAATGCATAATACATCTATTCATTCGGTCTCTTATCATTTCCTTCATCTACTTTAAATAATTTGTCTGTGCTAGAGTACAGTCTGGTCCTTCCAGACGTGGAAAAACACAGATTAGAATTATTTTCCATCTATTTCAGATTCATTCTTTCAATAAACAAAAATATTACTAACTCTAATATTTTATAACTAAATATTTAACATTCATTTAACAGCCAGATTTACATTTAACTATCTAACACAGTAAAACAAAAGAATGTAGAACCTGATTAGGATGGACAACAACAGTGTTAGGAGGCCGTTCCTCCCTACCAACTCCTGGAGAGCACTCAAACAATGCTTCCTCAGGACCCCCAAGCCTGTTCCTAGTCTTCTTAGCTGAGAATTGGTGGAGCATGCAAACAATAGACTAGTCCAATGAATCAGTAAACACTCTACACTCAGCAGTAAGATCCTTCATCTGAAAAGCTGCACTAGATCACTTAGCAGTTATCCCCTCAAACTCTTTCCACAATTCCCTTCCATTGAATTTCTCTGAAGTACATTCACATGAATGATCACTTCTCTAGAATGAGCAGCCTCAGCTCTCTTCAATGGGCATTTTTATAAATATTGCATAGGTCTTTTGGGTTAGTTGTCATTAATTGAGCCACCTACTCTGATTCCAATTTCTTGGAGAATCATGACCCCAAATGTAGGGAGGTTTCCACCTGCAACAGTTGGAAGTGGTTTGAGGATGCTGCCACATGTCTGTTTTCTCTCCACCCAGTCTCCTCCTCCAATTTGACCAGTAAACACTCTTTTAATAGCTCTCCTAAGATGTTGTCTCCACCTTTATTTATTTATAATTAAAATATTCAGAATTACATTAAATATCCTTGACTCTGCTGAGTCATCAATTACAACTTAGCATAAAATTTAACATATTGTCCTCTAATAAAATCAAATAAAATAATATTGTTTTTGCAAAAACTGGGGCATGTGACAATTTACCCTTCTTCTAGCATAGAGAATTGGTTCTGTATAGACTCGCTCTTTGAAGTTTCCAACTCTCTCTCCTTGGAGCCCCTAAGCATATAAGGTTTGGACTGCTTGTTCAATCCTCAAGAAAAAAACCACACATCGTTCTCATCTTTGTTTTCATTCTATAAAGAAATGCTAGATAAGAAAGTTACTCTAGAAGACCTCCAGAATTCTCTTTAGGATATCAAGAAACACTTAAGATGGCTCTATGACATACTGAACAGAAGGGTAACCGAAGGAAGCAGAACAACGGATTGGATGGCCTGTCAGATTGAAAATCAAGACACCCGCATTGAATACAATCATCGAGTTTGGTATGTTTTAATAGGCACATAGGTTATATGAAGGACGACTTGCAGAAGTTAGTCAATATGAATTAAAGCAGTCACATTCATGACTACCCTTACAGAGATCAAGCAATGGAGGAAGCCTCGGTGGTGCAGTGAATCAAAGACACAAAAGGAAAGCAACATGAGTAACATAACTTAATGGGCATTTTATGGTTTTTTTGTATTTTTGTTTTAGGTGTCTATGTTTGAATCTACCCTTCAAAGGGTTACAAAAGTTTTCCTTGGCTTAGTTGCAAGTTTAAAACTCTAGTCATCAGCTCAAACATTTCTGTAATTTTGGGTTTTTACAGCACGTTATGAAGGTCTCAGACCTCCTACTTTGCATGCTTGGCTAGCTTCGGTTTTTTTAATTAATATAATATCTTCAAGGTTTCTCTAAAAAAACAATAATTCCATAACAAATATTTATTTATTTATATTATGTGTCAATTTTATAGCTTACTCGCCTCCTAAATAAATAATAATAAAATGCATGTTTCTTCTCCATTCATGTCTTTTAAGCTCCAATGGTTTGTGGGATAAACTATAGTAGCTAACAGTCTCCTTCTCGCCTTTAACTTGAGCATATATCTCTTTGGGAGCAAAGGCATCGACGTTTCAGCTATCTGGAACTTCGGTCACCTTCAGAAAATCAACTTGCAACATTTGTAAGATTAGCAAAGCACCATAAGGGTTTCAAGGTTGGGATTTCATTTTCAATAATTGTATAGTTTTTAGTTTGGTTTTGGCTTCCATGGTGTAAATAGAGATTCCTTCTTCGTTAAAAATCAGCTGGCATGATTTCCTCTTAGTTTTCTTTCAACATGTTTTTTTATTCTTAAAATTTTGTTCTTATAAGTATAATTAAATCAGGTCAGCTAGTTATGAGGTGTAGATTAGTTGGCTTTTGTGGGGTTTGGTCCTCATGAGGTCTTATGTTCAAGCCTCATGGTGAGGGGTGTGATGGATTGGAACATCGTTGAAGTTTGATTGTTGCCCTGATAGAAGTCCACTTTGATAGAAGTCCGGTTTTGATTCCCACGGGGAAGATGTAGGAAAGCATACTGCACCCCAGAAAATTCCTGCATGAATATGGTGGTGGTCGTACTCTCACTTGTAACCCACCGGATATGGATACGAGGCTGGCCCCGGTTCATGAGTTTGATATCCACGTAGCTCAGTGTGATGAACGTCATGGAAAGTTTATCAAGGTTGGAAAAAAAAGTATAATTAAATCAACTGACATGATTTCCTCTTAGTTTGCTTCCAACATGCTTTTTTTTTCATTAAAAACTTTTTCTTATACATATAAATTTTTTTGCGATTAGATCTTGGAACTTGCTGAAAGTTTCTGATGGTTGCCTTGATAGAAGTCCGGTTTCGATTCCTGCGGGGAAGATGTAGGAAAGCATACTGCACCTTAGATAATTCATGTACGATTATGGTGATGGTCGTATTCTCGCTTGTAACCCATCGAATATGAAAGCTGACTTGGGTTCATGAGTTTGATATCCCGTAACTCAGTCTCCTGAACGGCATGGAAAGTTTCTCATGGTTGAAAAAAAAATATAATTAAATCAGCTGACATGATTTCCTCTTAGTTTGCTTCCAACATGTTTTTTTTTCATTAAAAACTTGTTCTTATAAGTATATTTTTTTTTGCGATTAGATCTTGGAACATGCTGAAGGTTTTTGAAGGTTTGCGATTAAAAATTTCGCGCATTCCATTCACTTTCTGAAGGTTTCTTTATTAAACATTAAGACACGCTTCTGGTGATACCTTTATTATATATCAAATATATAAGATCTTTTTTTATGAAAAAAAAAAACATTAAGACATGCTCGAAAACATATTTTACTTTATATTTCTTCCCTCAAAGGTATTCGTTCCGCAACATTTGTATGTTTATTCATAATCAAAATTTAAATGTGTTCGGAGAGATTTTCTCCATGTTAATGTTTTGGTATGACAAAATTACAAGCTCAATAACGATCAAACACTCTTTTATGAGTCCGTGCTTTGTTATAAAGTGTTAAAGCCTCAAGTCATAAATAAAAGAAATTGTTGTTCGATATAGTTTCTAATTGTGACGAAAGGGTGTTTGTACTTTGTAAAGCGTAAAAGAAATTTATTTATCTAGTCAAAAACCTGTCGTTGATCTTCGGTTGCACGTAATAATAACAATGTGTCTTTTTTTATAGCTATGTAACTTACCAAAATTTGTCAATTCATAGCTTTGTAATAGTTGTTTTTCTATTTTGGATTGTTACTTCATTTTTAAACATATTTTTATTTATCTTAATTCATTGTTACATGTTCATTTTTATGTAATTATGTTCGAGTTTTTAGACCAGGGAAGTGCATACCATTTTCAAACTTTAAAAAATGCATAATTTTTTTTTATATAGTTATAATGATATTATAATTCCATCAATATTATAATTTTCTTTTTCATATACGGACTTGAAGCTCTCCTTCTATTTCTCTTATTTAAAATGCTCTTTTGCATTGTTCTATCAATTGCATGCTATGTTCATCCAAACTTGATCACTTTTATGTTATTTTTCATCTGAATGAACTAAGCATTTTTTGTAATTTTTTTTTTTTTTTTCATTTTAGAAAACATGGACCACAATAGGTGCTTTTATGACTAAGCTGGAAGCATTAAGAAAATATTTCTTCTTCATAATAAAAATTATTATCTATTAATGACAAAGAGGTTTTAATTTCACCGATATGGCATAAAACAAATAAAGTAACCCATATATTTTACAATATCTAGAGTATTAACAATCTCCTAAAAATGAGAGATAAGACATGAGACATGATGAAAGTTATGCATCTTACTTCCTTTTGGTTATTCTTTTCCATGTTTCTAATCGTGTTTTTTGAAAATTTGTTTACACATAAATATGCAAAGGACAAAGCTTAGCGATAATTCTCAATGTAAGGTTTCCTATGATTGGAAGGGCTCATAAAATTGCTTAAATGTGTGTTTTTCTTGCTTATATCAAAGTTTTTACCCAATAGATTTAAATTTCCTCATATTTCGATTCCAATCTAGGTTGCTATGTCATATGTCCTCCCCTTCTTCTATTGTGGGAAATGGTTGGATTTCAATATACATATCATCTTTAAAACCTATATTTTATAGTTGATGGTATTCTTCGTTTTTTTCCTCGAAAAAAACTGTAATTCATTATAAAATAAATAAACCACATTATTCAATATAGGAATGAGAGATGTATAAATAACAAATTATTTGTAGTATGTTTTGTAAACATATCCACAAACTATTCAAAATAAGGATAAACTCTCAAAATAAGTTGTGATCTAAATTCCTTGATCACCAACAAAACTATGTATAGTAAAATCCCTTAAAATGGTCGCTTAATGAAAGCTAATAAAAAGGATCATCTTCTATGATTGTAAAAGCTAAAAAAAAGGAAAATTGTTGTTCCATTAGGTAGTGAAAGGAGCCTCTGCAAATTCATTCACCGATTCATGTTGTCCTTCCCAAATTTTCCATAAACCTTCCCCAATAAGGAGACTCTATCTGGATAAGGACCCAATCTCCATATTTCTTTCTCTCTATATATGTAGCAAATAGATATACTGAAAAAGTCCCATATACCTGAGAATTTCCTCATATATTGGCCTCATATAGATATAATTTGGTGGCTTTCTCAACTTTAACCTATCAATCACTAAAAAGAGTCTTTAAAAACCTATATATTGACTATCCCTTTAGATATAGCCAGATACAAAGCTAATTTTAAAGCCATCAACTCTGATTGATGGTTATTGGCCCTCTTAATCCCTGTGGAAAATTTAAACAATTGGTTATCTTCTAGATAGACTATGCCTCCAACACTACCCATACAAGGTGTTCCTTGTGAGGTACCATCAAAATAACACCGACTTATTGTTTTATCAATGATTTCATCCCTTATGATTCTCTACTGTGGACAAATAAAAGATTGAGGAAAATGCTCAAGTATGGCCACACTTTTTTGAGGCATATACCATGGGGGTTATAATAGTATCCTAGAAAGTGCCTTTGTTTTTTGCCAAGCACATCCCCCAAATTAAAAAAAAAAGTAATGCCCAATAATATGTAGAATTTCATTATTCATCCAATCCTGAAAATCCTCAACAAGTTCTTCACCTTGCAGCCAAATAAATTGAATACCAAAAAATAATGATGCATAGGTCCACATATAAATCAAATATGGGAAATGGAAAAAGAGATCGTTAATAGAATCATAATCCATCAGGAATAAGGGGCATCTGTTAGGCCCACAATCGAGATATTTGTTCATTCTATACCAAATAAGGGCCTTTCCATCTAGGGCTAACCATGAGAAAAGTTTGGACTTTAGAGGACACTGACTATTCCATATAATTTGAGTCCTCTAGTGAGGATCATGTAGGTATTCCTCTTCCCTGACCACAGTGTATTCCAATCTTAGAATGTATGTTCCCTCGACAACAATTCCTAGTCCAAAGAAAAATATACTCCCAGTAAAATAAATAAATATGACTATCTAAAACGTCTGGGGTAAATTTGTCCCAACAAAGCTCGTGTTCACCCTAAAATCCTAGATCATTAGCAGTACACCACCTTTTCCTAAGTGGAGTAGAGTTATGATGATCATGGATATAGTATAGGTATATTATGCCTCTTTCCCTTATCAGACCTATGATCTATTCAAGTAGAGAAAGTGTCACTGAGCATCCTATCCAGGGATCCTCTTTGATTTTGACTTTTCTACCATTGTCAATCTCTTAGGCTAGCCAATCCCTAATGAGGTCAAATGCATTAATCATGGCTCTCCATATATTAGAGCTATTCCTAATAGATATCCTTGTTCCTGAACCCATCTTCAATAGATAAAATATGAATGTATTTATGTTGTATGACTTTTATCCATAAACCATCATCTTTAATCAAACTCCATATTCCTTTACCATACATACCCCTATCAAAAAAAGGGTAGTATACTAACCCCCATCCCCCAAGATATTTGGTAATAGTGATCTTTTTCTAGGAAATCCAAGGATAAGGATTCTTATCCTCACTCCCACATTAAATAAAACTAAACCAACTATTTTTTTACATTTTATAGGATCCCTATATGAACATAAGAAATGGAGGTCTAGTAGAATCAAATATCTTCAAGCACATATTTTATCATCACTAGGTGGTCACCTCTATATATCTTTAGATATCCATATATCACACCATATATTTAATATTTCTTTAACTCTACTGATCATCTAGGACCAGTCCTTCCAGCTTAATGATCAAGTTCAAGTACTTAAGACCATTGTTAATATCAAACATAGGAAATTCAAACTGTGAAATAATCCAATCAGTAAGAACATGTTCCAAATTCATGAAAGAAAATGAATACTTAAGGTCATTTTGGACATGCATATAGCATTAGAGAATAATTGAAACATATTTTTGATCTTCCTTATGTCTTTTGGACAGCCATCTGATAAAAGAGGGATTTTATCTACAAAGAGTAGATGTAAGATAATAGATTTCCAACTATCTAAATACTTTTCAGGCTCCATTAGATTTTTCATTAATAAGAACTCTACTTAATCCCTCCATGACCATAATAAAGAGTAATGGTGCAAGGGGGCATCCTTGTCTTAGGCATCTCTAAGGCCAAAAATAATTGAAGCAGATCCATAATGAGCACCGCAAAATAGATAGACTAAACACATGAGAGAATATAGTTCACCATATGTAAGTCAAATCCTACCTGGAGGATCATAATCTTTATATAGGTCCACTTTAAAAATAATAGCAAGTATATGCTTAAATTTCACTGAATGTACAACTTCTTGAGAATTTCCAATGGCATCATGTATCTTCCTTCTTTCAAGGAAAGCAAATTGTTCAACTAATATTGCCTTTTTTTTGTTGGCAAAGTGGTGGAACCCCCTTGACTAGCAGGGTTGCCATTGGCTGAGTGGCCACAAACCAGGGGAATCTAAGCCGTCAAAATCACCCAAGGATCGCACCCAGCCTGGACCGCACCAACCCTTAACATGGTTGGATTTTTGGTATCCGACGGGATTAGAACCGGTGACCTTCTAGCTTAGGGGGTGTCTTAACCATACCCCGCCACCAACTGTTCTACATCTCGTTGATAACTAATATTGCCTTAAAAAGTATACCTCTAATCCTATTTTCTATAATCTTAGTAGTCAATTTATATATGAAGTTACATAGAGATATAGGACTGAAGTTCTCCATAGATATCATTTTATCCAATTTGGGAATAAGGGAAATAAAACTGACATTGTATGCTGCTAAAATTCTTCCCCTTTCCCTATATTCCTCGATCAAAACAAGTAAACCCTCCTGAAAAAATTGCATGAAACCTGAGAAAAACTCCAAATGGAAACCATAAAGTCCAGGAATTTTATCACTTTGCATGTCCTTCAAATTTTCTGCAAGCTCATCCATGGAGACAACTTCATTAATAGATAGGTTTTTTTCATCACTTACCATGGTGGATAATGAAGATTCAAATTCATCATAGATGCAATAAGGGATCTCTCATATTCTTTGTAAATATTATTGAAATGAGACACTCCTTATTTGGATAGCTCCTTAAAACCATCAATTATCCTGTCGCTCTCATCTACCCAATTACATAGAGAAATTGTGTTAATTCTATTTTTGTAATGGTTATCGAAAAATTTTGAGTTGTCATCACAAATTTTAAGACATATATCCTTTGTCATCATCTTAAGAGTATATTAACCATCCTAGCCTTTTTCAACAAACATAACATCCCGATAATTCCTTAGCATACTCTCATGGCTGGAAGGAAGTCTAAGATGTCCAGAAGGAGGTGAAACCTCAAATTTCAGGGAAACCCTAGAATGAAAAGGAAAAATATCGCTCAATGAAAAATTCAAGGGAGGGTGAGGAAACTTAGGTTTAACCCTTAACAAGTTTAGTTCATCGTAAATTCCCATCGAGACAAGATCCCGAAGCCAATGAAAAAACATGGTCATCAAACCAGATTCATGAGAAAACAAGGAAGGAATAAACGAAAACATGAACTCATACAAAAGATAGAAGTACAAAGTAATCAATACTCTATAAGGAACCATTAAAGGACCCTATCAGACTAAAAAAAAGACCAGTAAGCAAAATGAAAATCAATAACAAGACCTGTTATAGCCGAAATTAACACACTTAGTAGATCATGTTTTTATGGCCTTCCCTGTTCCTATGCAAACGCTTTGGACCCCTTTGCTAAAAAATAAATTTTAATGATCCAAGAACTCCATTAAAAAATCCCTATTTATTGGTATACGCAGGTCACAAGCTTAGAGACCGCATGTACATGCATCTTTCTCCACTCCGACCCACGTACATCAAGAAATGTACCAAAAAATAAAACATTTGGAGTTTTCCAGTGAGTCACGAATAACTTGACTATTAGCCTTCCATATGACTAGAAATGCTTTGACTGAACCCTTCACTTTTAATTGAAGGGATATATATTGAGCCTTTTCAATGCATTAGAGGAGGAGAACTTATGAGAGCAAAGAAACTATAGTGGAATTGTGCCCCATTCATGCATGCTTGAGTCTGCATCCCTTTTGTCCTTTTGAGCATCCATTGATGATTTTCCCAAGATTTCCATTGTATTGTGAGCTTGACATTGATATAGAGGATTGAGGTGGTGGAGGCATGGGTGGAGGACTCGTTCTCTCGATTTCGACGAGGTGTCGACATATTTTGTCACTTGTACCTCTGTTTATAATTAATAGAAATATCCATTTCTCATCCATTGTATGTGTGTAACTATGAATATTCTTATCCATGTATGTAATGGATTTGATTTATACATATTGGATTTATATATGCTAGAGTAGACCTAACACTTGATATCTATCATGCTTGTCTATTTCATTGTTGTTGGGAATGGAATGTAGGTGCAAGTGTGGTTGAAAAGCTCAATGGGGATCTACTACAATCGTCCGGGATAAGGTACGTTGTTCATCCCTTAGTGTTAGATTTGTTTATCTCTATTACATATGTAAATGGATTGATTTATGGTTTCATACTGTCTATTTTGGTCTACCCCAAGCCATAGAAATTTTTCTTCGTTACAGATTTGGAGAATCCATTAGGGATTTTCCTTTTTGGTGGGGTTGTGGGTGCATTTTTTCACTCGATTTTCTCTCTATTTCTCCCCGTTTCTGTTTCACATTTAGTAGTATGTTCATCCATTGACACTCCCCTAGAGTGGTTTGACCCTTGCCCTTCTTGTTACCACTTTCTTCTCTGTATATGCGGGTTAGAGTATGTATAGTCGCGTATATACATAGGTTGTCCTCTACCTAGTCATGTACATACGCTACTATTCTTTGAAGAATCACAGAAATTATCCCTTTTGGTTGAATTTTGATGTGGGAAGTTGTTGGGTGGGTTGTGGGTGTTGCTGGGTCTTCTTGGCTACTGATTTTGTATGTTGACTGCTTCTTTTGTGACCAGAGACCCCTTTTTCATTGATTTTTTTTTGAAAGTAGTTCTATTTATTTATCTCCCTTTTTGTTTTTCCATTAGTGCATTAGTATTTTTGTTTCGGTGTCTTGATTGGATTATGTTTGATGCTTCATGCAGAGACTAATAATTTTAATGACTTTTATTGCATTTTCATTCTTTTATATTGAAAATAAAAAATAATTATATAGTTGCATTCTTACTTGCATCTCACATATGGATTTAAGGAGGTACTTGCATTGGACTACTTGGATGAGAGTTTTGTTTAGGGTTTCATATAGGAAGGATTGCATTGGCATTTGGAAAGGAATGAATTTTTATGCACCTCATGTAGTGGCATACCCCTTTTTCATATTCAAGAAAAATTGCACTTGCCATCATTTGTTAGGTGTGCATATTTATTTCACTGGTGAGTCATAACATCACTAGTTGCACGCTCATTACCCTTGAGTAATTAAAGCCCTTAAAATTAACACTTAACTTAAAGTTTATTAAAAAAAATTATTTGATAGAGGTGCACCAACAATCTTAGGTTGTAGAGTCTTGGAATAGGGTGCCGTGAGTAATTTTTTCCAAGACTACAAAACAAAACAATTAGATGTCTGTCGAGGTGAGAAGAGAAATGCTTGATATAATTAGTGTTCTCAGGAGCCTCCTCTTACAAAGGAGTTAAGCACGAGGTAGATTACATGTTTGTGGTGGGGATATCCCCTTTCCACTCTCTGTGCAGCGCTGGATATATTTCCAGGATCTTATTCGTATATGGGGGATTTTGAGGAACCTATGGTGCTTTAGAGATTCGAGCTTTGTTACCCTACCCATACGGTAGATTCAACCTGCGACTGTCTGCTTGAGCATTGGTTATATTGGAGTGACCTTAGTTTCCTTACCTAGATATCGTAGGGGGTACTTAGAGAGGTTATTCTGTGAGTGTCTTGGCTAGGTAAGGGTCAGACAACACAGTCGCTTTATACATTGAAGATCATGGCCACTATAATTGGTTACACACCTCCACTTATAGTGTATGGTAGTTTTAGGCCTCTCCTAGGCGAGACATACCTGCTACATTTGAGAGCTCACTTATCCTCCCTCTTGGCTTGTTTGCATCTGACCTATATTTTTTTAGGGGTGTTCTCTTTGTGTGCTAGTTGGATTTAGGGATCAAGGTTACTTGAATATATTTATGTTCTCTTGAGTTTGGGTCCCTTTACGTTCAACATTCATAATATCGCTACTAGTATCTCGTCACCCACTCCAGGTCCTAGTGCGAACCTTGGTGTTGGACCGGGGGGTACCGCAACCCCCTACCTTGCTCATAGATTCGCGAGTGGTCATATTCCACCATCTAATCCTTTTGTGGGAGGATTTTAACTTCCTTCCCCCATTCTTAAAACCATTATTCGTTCTCACAGGGGTGGTAGTTGATACGTAAACATTGGGTCTACACCTTACATTCCTGCTTATATCCCATCGTCCACCACACTGTTTTCCTTTGAATGGAGTTGTCATGATCAATCCTACTTATATCCTATAGTTTGGAATATTTACTGACTGTTTTCAGTTGTTTTGGACTAATATTGTCATCATGTAGGGTCCATTTGGCCCACAATATGTATAATTTTGAACTGACATATAGGATAGGATCACTTTTTTGTATGCATCATGCATCGTCCTATGACCATGTTGCCTTAACTATAGGTACGAACCCACTTCGTAATGTTACAGAACCTTCACACTACTACTAGAAGTGGTATTATGTAAGTGGTAGAGCCTTCCTATTCATGGGTGCCCTAGCTAGATCCCTCTTTTCCATTTCGTACCCATGCTGTGAGTACTCCTTTAGTTTTGGGAGTCCCTTGTAGCCCCGCCATGTCTTTGAGAAAGAACCTCATATTCTTTCTTGAACTTTATGTTGTCCTTATCCCACAGGGACTCCCATTTATATCAATTTGTAATTGAATTTGATACATCTGCTTGTTATATTGAGCTTTATGTTGGCTCCCTGCTTCAGTTTTATGAGCAATATATCCCAAGCTTTCCTCAATTTTAGCCAAGCAAACACTTTCATATATCTTTTGCGGCTTGATTACCCCATACCTAAAGGATACATCCCCTCGAGTGTCCTTATGCTGCATGTGCTTCCTTGCATTGAGCATAGGTATGTTCCATTGCTTGGAACTATTTTGCTTGATCGTGACACTCATTTCCTCTTACTTTTGTGCTATATAAAGTTTTATTATTTTTCAAGCCTCCCAATATGAAGAAAAACCAAAAATATAAAAGAACATAAAAATCCATATGGGAAATGATATTAATTTTGGCAACAGTCATTTCGTGTCTCCTTTGAACAGAACACTGTATATTCCATCCATTGGTTGGGTTATTAGTATGAATTTAGGAGTTGTACTCGTTATTCTGATTTTTCTCCACCAACTGGTTATGCTTCCAGTCCCTATGGAGTCTCTGTCAATGCCTCCTGTGTCACAAATTTGTCCAAGTTTTCATGTTGAGTCTATGTTTCCTATGAGTCTCCATCTGCCTTATACTCTTTTTAAAAACAAGTTTTATCTTGAGTTGGACTTTCCTCAGTTATCTTGTCTTTGCATGTCGTCCATTTCTGATACACTTATTGGTTCATGTAAATCATGTTCATCCAGTTTCTTCCATATTATCTAGTGCTGCTGAGTACCTCTTGTTGGTTGATGGGGGTTGCCTCAATTCCCTCCTTTCAGCGGATTCCATTCCATCAGCTTCATATCATTTATTCTAGAATAGGGATCTAGATTCCATTGAGTGCCTTGAGGCTTGCCGTCATTAGTGGCAATTTCTCTTGCCATCAGCAGCTTTGGGAACACATCAATGTCCCCTAATCGATGGGCTCTCTCAAGTGTTCAACCTTAAAACATCTATTCACACTGGTTTGATTGCACTATGTACCTTGATTACCATTATCATTATCGGTGGGATATCTCATGTCTGTTAACGGTATACATCAATGATAGGTAATCGAATGATGGTCCATCATGTTCAACCTCAACACCTTTATTCGCATGATGGGACATGTACCAGTAGGTATGTGTAGAATACCTCCAATCTTGTGGGCATTCCATATATGCCACCTCCTTGACCATGCCACTATCCATGAGATGTCATCTCTCATGCCTAGATTCCAATGTGCTATCAGATATGTTCATTCAATATGGAGACATTATTTCACTATATATTGTACATGGCAATGACCACATGTGACATATGTCTATTATTCCTATCCGTGACCATTGTACTATTATGTATTTTGTGTTGCTACACTCCATATTTCCAGCCACATGCTGAGATGTATCATTGTATTGTATTGATGAGTGGCTGGTTTTTCCACTTGAGTCTTCATTACTCCACTTCTAGGATTTTTATAATGTATTTCAGCCATCATGTTACCCCTCTGACCTCACACATTAGGGGGAATCTGTTATAGTTTATTTTACCACACTTGGTAGATCATGTTTTTATGGCCTTCCCTGTCCCTATGCAGACTCTTTGGACCCCCTTTGCTCAAAATAAACTTTGATAATCCAAGAATCCCTTAAAAAATCCTTATTTATTGGTATACGTGGGTAAAAATCTTACAGATCACGTTTTCATGCATCTTGCTCCACTATGACCTGCGTACATAGGGAAATGTGCCCAAAAATAAAATATTTGTATTTTTCCCCAACGAGTCTTGAATAACTTGACTGTTGGTCTTCCATATGCCTGGAAACGCTCTAACTCGACCCTTCACATCCTATTGAAGGGATATATATTGAGCCTCTTGGATGCATTAGAAGAGGAGAACTTATGAGAGAAAGGAAACTATAGTGTATATATTGTTTTATTAATTACATGCTATGTTGATTGAGACTTGATCATTTTTATGTCATTTTTCATCTAAATGAACTAAGCATTTTTTGTTTTTGTCTTTTTTGTTAATTTTGATTTTAGAAAACATGGACTACAATAGGTGCTTTTATGACTAATTTGGAAGCATTAAGAAAATATTTCTTCTTTCATAATAAAAATTATTATCTATCAATTCCAAAGAGGCTTTAATTTCATCGGTATGGCATAAAACAAACAAAGTAACTCGTATGTTTTACAATATCTAGAGTATTAACAATCTCCTAAAAATGAGAGATAAGGCATGAGACATGATGAAAGTAATGCATCGTACTTCCTTTTGGTTATTCTTTTCCATGTTTCTAATAGTGTTTTTTGAAAATTTGTTCACACATAAATATGCGAAGGACAAACCTTAGCGATAATTCTCAATGTAAGGTTTCCTATGATTGGAAGGGCACATAAAATTGTTTAAATGTGTGGTTTTTTTGCCTATATCAAAGTTTCTACCCAATAGATTTAAATTTCCTCATATTTCATTTCCAATCTAGGTTTCTATGTCGTATTTCCTCCCCTTCTTCTATTGTGGGAAATGGTTGGATTTCAGTATGCATATAATCTTTAAAACCTAGATTTTATAGTTGATGGGATTATTCATTTTTTTCCTCGAAAAAAAGTGTAATTCATTATAAAATAAATAAACCACATTGTTCAATATAGGCATGAGAGACGTATAAATAACAAATTATTCATAGTATGTTCTTTAAACATATCCACAAACTATTCAAAATAAGGATAAACTCTCAAAATAAGTTGTGATCTAAATTCCTTGATCACCAACAAAACTATGTATAGTAAAATCTCTTAAAATGGAGTCTCTTAATGAAAGCTGATAAAAAGGAAAATTGTTGTTCCATTAGGTAGGGAAAGGATCTTTTGCAAATTCATTGATCGATTCATGTTGTCCTTCCCAAATTTTCCATAAACCTTCCATATTTATTTCTCTCTATGTGGATAAGGACCTAATCTCCATATTTATTTCTCTCTATATATGGAGGAAATAGATATACTGAAAAAGGCCCATATACCTGATAATTTCCTCATATATTGGCATCACATAGATATATTTTGGTGGCTTTTCTACTCTTTAACCTATGAATCAATAAAAAGAGTCTTTAAAAACCTATATATTGACTATCCCTTTAGATACAACCAGATAGAAACCTAATTTTAAAGCCATCAACTTTAATTTATGGTTATTGGCCCTCTTAATCCCTGTAGCAAATTTAAACAATTGGTTATCTTATAGATAGACTATGCCTCCAACACTACCCATACAAGGTGTTCCTTGTGAGGTACCATCAAAATAACACCGACTTCTTGTTTTATCAATGATTTCCTCCCTTATGATTCTCTACTATGGACAAATAAAAGATTGAGGAAAATGCTCAGGTATGGCCAAACTTTTTTGAGGCATATACCATGGGGGTTATAATAATATCGTGGAAAGTGGATTTTTTTTTTCCAAGGACATCCACCAAATCAATAAAACAAGCAATACCCAATAATATGTAGAAGTTCATTATTCATCCAATCCTGAAAATCCTCAACAAGTCCTTTACCATGCAGCCAAATAAATTGAATACCAAAAGAAATTGATGCATAGGTCCACATATAAATCAAATATGGGAAATGGAAAACGAGATCGTTAATAGACTCATAATCCATTAGGCATAAGGGGCATTTTTTAGACCCACAATTGAGATATTTGTTCATTCTATACCAAATAAGGACCTTTCCATCCAAGGCTAACCATGAGAAAAGTTTGGACTTGAAAGGACACTGAATATTCCATATAATTTCAGTCTACCAGTGAGGATCATGTATTTCTTCATCTTCCCTGACCACAAAGTATTCCAATCTCAGAATGTATGTTCCCCCAACAACATTCCTAGTCCAAAGAAAAATATCCTCCCCGTCAAATAAATGAATATGACTATCTAAAAGGCTTGGGGTAAATTTGTCCCAACAAATCCTAGATCATTAGCAATATACCACCTTTTCCTAAGTGGAGTAGAGTTATGATGATCATAAATCTAGTATAGGTATATTATGCCTCTTTCCCATAACAGACCTATGATCTATTCAAGTAGAGAATGTGCCACTGAGCATCATATCCAGGGATCTTTTTTGATTTTGACTTTTATACCATTGTCGATATCTTAGGCTAGGCAATCCCCAATGCGGTCAAATGCATTAATCATGGATCTCCATTTATTAGAGCTATTCCTAATAGATATTTTTTTTCTTGAACCCGTCTTCAATTCATAACATATGGATGTATTTATGTTGTATGACCTTTACCCATAAACCATCATCTTTAACCAAACTCCATATGCCTTTAACATACATACCCCTATCAAAACAAGGGTAGTATACTAAACCCCATCCCCCAAGATATTTGGTAATAGTGATATTTTCTAGGAAATCCAAGGATAAGGATTCTTATCCTCACTCCCACACTAAATAAAACTAAACCAACTATTTTTTTATGTTTTACAGGATCCCTATACAAACATAAGTAATGGAGGTCCAATAGAATCAGATAACTTCAAGCACAGATTTGATCATCACTAGGTGGTCACCTCTAGATATCCGTTTAGATATCCATTTATCACACCATATATTTAATCTTTCTTCAACTCTACTGATCATCTAGGACCAGTTCTTCCAGCTTAATTATCAAGCTCAAGTACTTAAGACCATTGTTAATATCAAACATAGGAAATTCAAACTGTGAAATAATCCAATTAGTGGTAACATGTTCCAAATTCGTGAAAGAAACTGAATACTTAAGATCATTGCAGACATGCATATAGCATAAGACAATAATTGAAATATATTTTTGATCTTCCTTATATCTCTTTCAAAACCATCTGATAAAAGAGGCATTTTATCTACAAAGAGTAGATGTAAGATAAATAGATTTCCAACTATCTGAATACTTTTCATACTCCATTAGATTTTTCATTGATAATAACTCTACTCAATCCCTCCATGACCATAATAAAGAGTAATGGTGGAAGGGGGAATCCTTGTCTTAGGCATCTCCAAGGCCAAAAATAATTGAAGCAGATCCATAATTAGCACTACAAAATAGATAGACTAAACACATGAGAGAATACAGTTCACCATATGTAAGTCAAATCCTACCCGGAGGATCATTATATTTATATAGGTCTACTTTAGAAATAATAGCAAGTATATGCCTAAATTTCACTGAATGTACAACTTCTTGAGAAGTTCCAATGGCATCATGTATCTTCCTTCCTTCAAGGAAAGAAAATTGTTCAACTAATATTGCCTTAAAAAGTATACCTCTAATCCTATTTTCTATAATCTTAGTAGTCAATATACATATGCAGATACATAGAGATATAGGACTAAAGTTCTCCATAGATATCATTTTATCCAATTTGGGAATAAGGGCAATAAAACTGACATTGGATGCTGCTAAAATTATTCCCCTTGCCCTATATTCCTCGATCACAACAAGTAAATCCTCCTCAAAAAATTGCATGAAAACTGAGAAAAACTCCAAAGGAAAAACATCAAGTCCAGGACTTTTATCACTTTGCATGTCCTTCAAATTTTCTACAAGATTATCCATGGAGACAACTTCATTAATAGATAGGTTTTTTTCATCACTTACCATGGTGGATAATGAATATTCAAATTCATCATAGATGCAATAAAGGATCTCTTATATTCTTTGTAAATATTATTGAAATGAAACACTCCTTCTATGGCTAGCTCCTTAAAACCATCAATTATCCCGTCGCTCTCATCTACAAAATTACATAGAGAAATTGTGTTAATTATATTTCTATAATGGTTATGGAAACAGTTCGAGTTGTCATCACAACTTTTAAGCCAGATAGCCTTTGTCATCATCTTAAGAGTATCTTAACCATCCTAGCCTTTTTCAACAAACATAACATCCCGATAATTCCTTAGCATACTCTCATGGTTGTAAGGTAGTCTAAGACCTCCAGAAGGTGGTGAAACCTCAAATTTTAGGGAAACCCTAGAATGAAAAGGAAAAATATCGCTCAATGAAAAATTTAGGGGAGGGTGAGGAAACCTAGGGCTAAAGCTTAACAGGTTTAGTCCATCACAAATTCCAGTCGAGACAAGATCCCGAACCCAATAAAAAAACATGGTCATCAAACCATATTCACAAGAAAACAAGGAAGGAACACACAAAAACATGAACTCATCCAGAAGCTATAAGTACAAAGTAATCAATAATCTATAAGGAACCATTAAATGACCCTATCAAACTAAAGAAAAGACCAGTAAACAAAATGAAAATCAATAACAAGACTTTTTATAGCCGATTTTAACCCACTTGGTAGATCATGTTTTTATGGCCTTCCATGTTCCTATGCAAACGCTTTGGGCCCCTTTCTTCAAAAATAAACTTTAAAGATCCAAGAAATCCATTAAAAATCCCTATTTATTGGTATACATGGGTCATAAGCTTACAGACCGCATGTAGATGCATCTTGCTCCACTCTGACCCGTGTACATCGAGAAATGTACCCAAAAATAAAACATTTGGAGTTTTCCTGAGTGAGTCACGAATAACTTGACTATTAGCCTTCCATATGCCTGGAAATGATCTGACTCAACCCTTCACTTCCTATTGAAGGGATATATATTGAGCCTCATCGATGCATTAGAGGAGGAGAACTAATGAGAGCAAGGAAACTATAGTGGATTTGTGCCCCATTCATGCATGCTTGAGTCTGCATCCATTTGTCCTTTTGAGCATCCATTGATTCTTTTCTCAATATTTCCATTGTATTGTGATCTTGACATTGATATAGAGGATTGAAATGGTGGAGTCATGGGTGGAGGACTCGGTCTCTCGATTTCGACGAGGTGTCAACATATTTTGTCACTTGTATCTCTATTTATAATTAATAGAAATATCCATTTCTCGTCCATTGTATGTGTGTAACTATGAGTATTCTTATCCATGTATGTAATGGCTTTGATTTATACATATTGGATTTATATATGATAGAGTAGGCTTAACACTTAATATCTATCATGTTTTTCTATTTCATTGTTGTTGGGAATGGAATGTAGGTGCAAGTGTGGTTGAAAAGCTCAATGGGGATCTACTACAACCATCCGGGATAAGGTACGTTGTTCATCCATTAGTGTTATCTTTGTTTATATCTATTGCATATGAAAATTGATTGATTTATGGTTTCATACTGTCTATTGTGGTCTACCCCAAGCCATAGGATTTTTTCTCCGTAACAGAATTGGTGACTACATTAGGGATTGTCCTTTTTGGTGGCGTTGTGGGTGCATTTTTTCACTCGATTTTCTCTCTTGTTCTCCCCATTTCTGTTTCACATTTAGTAGTATGTTCATCTATTGATACTCTCCTAGAGTATTTTGACCCTTGGCCTTATTTTTACCACTTTCTTCTCTATATACGCTGGTCAGAGTATGTATAGTCACGCATAAATGCAGGATGTCCTCTACCTAGTCGCATACATATGCTATTTTTCTTTGAAGAATCATATACATCCTCACTTTTGGTTGAGTTTTGATGTGGGAAGATGTTGGGTGGGTTGTGGGTGTTGCCGGGTCTTCTTGGCTACTGATGTTGTCTGTTGACTACTTCTTTTGTGACCAGAGACCCCTTTTTCATTGATTTTTCTTTGAAAGTAGTTCTAGTCATTTATATCCTTTTTTTTTTCCATTAGTGCATTAGTATTTTTGTCTCATTATCTTGCTTGGATTATGTTTGGTGCTTCCTACGGAGACTAATAATTTTAATTACTTTTATTGCATTTTCATTCTTTTATATTGAAAATAAAAAATAATTATATAGTTGCATTCTTACTTGCATCTCACATATGGATTTAAGGAGGTACTTGCATTGGAATGCTTGGATGAGAGTTTTGTTTAGGATTTCATATAGGAAGGATTGCATTGGCATTTGGAAAGGAATGAACTTTTATGCAACTCATATAGTGGCATACCCCTTTTCCATATTCAAGAAAAATTGCACTTGCCATCGTTTGTTAGGTGTGCATATTTATTTCATTGGTGAGTCATAACATCACTAGTTGCATGCTCATTACCCTTGAGTAATTAAAGCCCTTAAAATTAATGCTTGACTTAAAGTTTATTAAAAAAATTTATTTGATAGAGGTGCACCAACAATATTAGGTTGTAGAGTCTTGGAATAGGGTGTCGTGAGTAAATTTTTCCAAGACTACAAAACAAAACAATTAGGTGTATGTTGAGGTGAGAAGAGAAATCCTTGATATAATTAGTGTTCTCAGGAGCCTCCTCTTACAAAGGAGTTAAGCACTAGGTAGCGTAAATTTTTGTGGTGGGGATAACCCCTTTCCACTCTCTGTGTAGTGCTAGATATATTTCCAGGATCTTATTCATATATGGGGGATTTTTAGGTACCTATGGTGCTTTAGAGATTCAAGCTTTGTTACCCTACCCATATGATAGATCTGACCTGTGACTGTCTACCTGATCATTGGTTATATTGGGGTGACCTTAGTTTCCTTACCTAGATATAGCAGGGGGTACTTAGAGAGGTTATTCTATGAGTGTCTTGGATAGGTATGGGTCAGACAACACAGTCACTTTATGCATTGAAAATCAGGGCCACTATAATTGGTTACACACCTCCACTTGTAGTGTATGGGAGTTTTAGGACTCTCCTAGGTGAGACATACCTGCTACATTCGGGGTCTCACTTATCCTCCCTCTTGGGTTGTTTGCATCTAACCTATATTTGTTTAGGGGTGTGCTCTTTGTGTGTTAGTTGGATTTAGGGGTCGATGTTACTTGAATATATTTATGTTCTCTTGATTTTGGGTCCTTTTGGGTTCAACATTCATAATAATTCTACTAGTATCTCATCACCCACTCTAGGTCTTAGTGCAGATCTTGGAGTTGGACCGAGGGAACCGCAACGCCCTACCTTGCTCATCGATTTGGGAGTGGTGATATTCCACCATCTACTCCATTTGTGGGAGGATTTTCACTTCCTTCACCTATTCTTAACACCACTGTTCATTCTCATGGGGGTGGTAGTTGATACGTGAACGTTGGGTCTATACCTCACATTCCTTCTTATATCCCATCATCCACCGCACTGTTTCCTTTGAATGCATTTTTCATGATCAATCCTCCTTATATCCTATAGTTTGGAATATTTACTGACTATTTGCAGTTGTTTTGGAATAATATTTTCATCATGTAGGGTCCATTTTTTGTACACTCTCGCTGAGGATTTGACTCGTTTGTGCCCATGACAAGTATAATTTTGAACAAACATATAGGACAGGATCACTTTCTTGTATGCATCATGCATCGTCCTATGACCATGTCGCATTAAATATAGGTACGAACCCACTTAGTAATGTTATAGAACCTTCACACTGCTACTAGAAGTGGTATTACATAAGTGGTAGAGCCTTCCTTGTCATGGGTTCCCTAGCTAGATACCTCTTTTCCATTTGGTACCCATGCTATGAGTCCTCCTTTAGGTTTAGGAGTCCCTTGTAGCCTCGCCATGTCTTTGAGAAAGAACCTCATATTGTTTCTTGAACTTTATGTTGTCCATATCCCATAGGGACTTCCATTTATATCAAGTTCTAATTGAATTTGATACATCTACTTGTCATATCGAGCTTTATGTCGGCTCCCTACTTTAGTTTTGACATGTGAACATTAACAAATTTTTGCTTCCAGTTTTTAGTATTGCAAGTGTTATCAGTTTTCGATTTAGGGGCTACCATCGTCATCCATTGAGTGTTTCTAAAATCAGGTATAAAAGTAGTTCATATAGCCATATAATCTATATAGTAGGAGTGTAGGATTCCATGTACATAAGAAGAATCAAAATTTAGAGAAGAAGGCAAGGGTGCTCGCAAGAAACATAAGATAAACCATTTAGCCTACATTCAAAGGTTAGCATAAAAATCCATAAACTAAATCAAATATAAATCATCCTCCAAGGGTGAATTATCTGCATAAAATATATATTTTTAACATAGAATAAACTTCCATAACAAATATCCATCCTTCATATCTCATAAACAAAGATTGCAAGCAATATTCCAAGTACAAATCCATCTGATCACGCATCTCATCATTTAGAAAAATGAGAACATTAAAAAAAGTTTACAAAAGTTTACAAAATCCACCAAGGGAACATGAAAATAGACATACATCGTGTATAAACACATAAATAAACATATTTAACAAATTATAAGTTATCTTATTGAATAAAAACTTGCTTCAACATGACAACTTTCCTCTCAGTCGTAGGCACAATCCAGCTAAATATTACTTGGACAGGAAGCCAACAAGATGTGGCTAGGGAATTCATATTGAGGGTGAAATAAAAAATATAATAGCTAAATAAATCAACCATGGAATCCAAAAATCAATCCATCGGTATCTACTTTCCTTCTGTATACCCTACCCAATGAGATGAGACTCCCTTCACCCCACAATTCCCTCAGGATATCACTAGTTCCTCAGGATATCATAACCTCTTTCTAGCATTTATAAGAGTCTATGGTAAGTACAAGCAATGGTATATAGGAACTAATTATTATTTATCAAAGGCTTACCACACTCTGGTTCAACACCCAAACACATAGTCTAACTAGCATCCTCACAACATAGTTTACACAGCTTCTTTGAAAGCATGTATAGAATGATAGATGGAATTCTCATGGAGGTGAAGCATGGTTTTAAAGAGAAATGGAGGAACTTAGATTTATCGATTCCTCTAGAAAAAAACAAAAAAATATATAATAATATAAAAATAATATAATAAAAAATATTAATGTAAATATATATAATTATTTCCTTGAATTTAAAGGGTTAAAATATAAAGTTTAGTTCATCTAAAATTTATAAATATTATGAGGTATTTAATCAATAACATATCATATCAATTGGTGTCAAATTTCCAAGTATGACTAGAGTGATTGGTTTATAAGAATTTTGTTTGTTAGGAAGACAATGGTTCAAAACTCCATGATAGTGGGAGGATACACCTAAAAATCCATCCATGCTAAGTGTTGCTGTGGTCGAGGATGGGCGCAATCTCCTGGTGATTTTGATGGTTTAGATACCACTAGGTCACAATTTATTAGATCAAAATCTAGTCTAACAAGTCATGAACATGCTATAAAACAAAAAGAAATTGGTGTCAAATTATAATTTGTTAAATAATACTATTTTTTGTAATAAAAATTTATAATTTTAATTCGCATTTGATAGAGTTCCCATAACTAACTTCTGGAATAGTTTAGAAGAGATAAAATTATGTTTTGAGTTGAGAGCTTCTAGGATAAGTTTGTATGTCAAGTTTATTGTCATGTTTAAGAAAGGGTTAGTCAAAATAAATTAATTATAATATAGGATTCAAGCAAGGTTGCACCCTATCCCCTACCATTTTTTGTATTTACATCGACAAGCTAGAGGTTCATTTGTAAGAAGTAGGTTATGATGGCATAAAGTTGGCTGGTATAGTCATCATCTTTATTCTCTATGTTGGTGATATTTTTCTTATGGAAAACAGCCCCTATTGTCTCAACAAGAAACTAAAACTTCTCAAGTATTTTTTCTTTAATATGGGTATGACTATGAACAATGAAAAACAAAGGTTACTATAATCAAATATCAAAATATCGCTTATGATAATTCCATGCATGACAATAAAAACTTGGAGGAATTGAATTCTTATAAATATGTTAGAATCAGTCTTCATCATAAGATTATTTCGAACTATAGAATTAAGAAAATGATTATTAATAGAGGGTGGAAAGGTTATTACAGAGGTGAAAATAATTGTAAATCAACAGAGCTTTGGCTTTGCGATAACAAGAAACTCCTCTTTGAGACTCTCGTCACTCTTATTGTTTTATATGGTTGTGAAGTTTGTGTATGCAACATCTATAGAGAATCATGGATAATGATAGAAAAAATCCAAAATATCTTTATAACATATAATCTCAAAATTAAAGGCAATACACTATCATATATTCATCATAGAAGTGAGTCTCTCCCTAATTGAGATCATGGATATGATTAGGTACCTAATGTTAGAAAAATATAAAAACAAAAACAAATAAAACAAACAACATAACACAAGATTTACGTGGAAAACTCAATGTATGTAGGTAAAACCATGGGGAAATGACAACTTCAATTTTTATTATTACTTGGAAAGAAATTACAATGCTTTCTTCTATCTATTGGCTATAGAGCCCGGTCTTCCTAATTTAGATATGTTATTATCAGTCATATTTGTACTCCAGTTTTACTATACACTTGTCACAATAGGAGGGTGTGGGGGCAGCACCGCCAATAAAGGGGGTTTGTGGGTGAATTCGTCGAAAGAAAATTTATGTGATGTTTGTTGGACAATCGTTTATGGGCCAATGGTATTCAGTGACCTGTGGTATTTTCCCGTGGTAATTACCCTATAAAAGGAAAGCATTGTAATATGGTTGTGTATGGTATTGTAGAATTGTAAAATGATCTATGTGATTGTGTGAGAGAGACTATGAGAGAGTGAAGAGGAAGTGCAATAGGTTTGTTGTAGGTTGAATCCCTTCATTTTGTTTGATAGTATAAATAATAAAGGACTGGAAATTTCGGTGTGGATGTAGCCCATATTGGGTGAACCACATTATATTGGTGTCTATCTTATAATGTGTTTATTTTATTAATATTTGCATCTTGTTGATTGTTATTTCTTTGTGATCCTATTTTCTAACACTATCTCTCTTGTGTTACAATGATGGGGGTAACTCCCATTTTATACAATATATATGAGGGTTCCTAATTGAACCAAAATACACTAGAATGATCAAGAAATTTTTTATTTAGGAACATAAGGAATTACCAAGCCCAAAATGTATCCTAAATAAGAAAAAGGTAGAGAGAGATAGGCAAAAATGAGAGAAAAAAAAAGAATATTACGGTATTTTTGAGATAATTTTTTTTATCTCGAAGTCAGATTAGGGCTCTCTTTGTACTGTTGGAAATATCTCATTGAGGGATACAACTTTTGTGTTTTGAGATTCACGATATTACTCACGGTTTGGTCAGGGATGTGCATTTTTGTAAATATGAGCATGGGGAATTTTGAAAAGCATCTTCTTAAATATGCTTTAAAAGATTCTTTTCATAAAGCATCTTTGAAAATTGTTTTTTGAAATTCCCCATGCCCATATTTACAAAATTGCATGTCCTAGACAACCCATAAAAAATCTCATGAATCTCAAAACATGAAAGTTGTAGCCCTTGATACGAACTTTCCAATGGTGCAAAGAGAGCCCCAATCTGACTTAGAAATCAAAATTTATTGTAAAAATACTGTAATATTATTTTTTCTCTCTCATTTTTGCTTATCTCTCTCTACCTTTTTCTTATTTAGGATACAATGTAGAAGAGGCTAGAATGTTATGAACTTTGTCACCACACGCCCAAAGGGAGGGTGGGGGGCTAGTATACCCCCCCTACCCCCTCGTGCATGGACCTAGTCAAGATATCTACAATATGCATGTTGGATATATAGATATCGACTTCATCTCGTAACATTCTCCCACTTGAAGTAAATATGCAAGCATTCACTTGCAATTTTTTTCCACCCACACAACATTTCCATATGCTTTATTCAACACATTTTCAGTAATCCCTGTTAATATTTTCACCATTCAAACTTGTTTGTTCTTCTTAGTTTTGTAAGGATATTTGTAGTATTCTAATGACTATCAATTTTCTCCAACAATATCCTACCTTCTTCCACTACTTTGCTTATGAAATGGTACATAATATTAATATGCTTCATGACATCATGATGTGTTGGATTCTTCACTAATTCAATAACAATTTGACTATTCCAATCCAAAGTGAGCTTCCCTTGTATCATATTGAATTCATCTACCAGTGGATCTATCCATATGGCCTATTTAGTAGCCTCAATTGCTACCACATATTTTGCTTCATTGGTTGATAAATTCACTGTTGGATGCAACTTTGATTTCCAAGTTATAGCTCCACCAACAAATATGAAAGTATATTTTATAGTGGACTTTCATCCATCTCTATCTCCACCAAAATAAGAATATGAAAAACCTTTAATTTTTAAATCTAATAATATGTAGAAAATAATAACATCAAAAGTGCCCCTTAAATATCTAAATATACACTTTATAACATTCCAATGCTCCTCACCAGTATTCATCATGAACCAACTAACAAATCCCATTGCTTAAGAAATATTTGGTATGGTTCTCACCATGGAGAACATGAGGATCCCTACTGTGGATGAATATACTATATGAGACATTCTTGTCTTATCTTGTTTTGTGTTGGGACACTGATCAAAAGAAAAGTTCAAGTGTGCAAGAAAGTGGGGTGATAATTGGTTTTGCTTTCTGCATATTGAAGCTCTATGGAAAATTTTGTATATATGAATTTTTACTTAACCAGATATACCTACCTGTTTCTCCCTTTGTGTCTTCATCTATAGAATTTGATTTGCTTCTCCTAAATCCTTCATTTAAAATGTCCTAGACAACTAATTCTTGAGATAAATGATTTTCTTCATGTTGGAGACTGCAACCAACACATCATCAACATACAACAACAAGATACTAAAACTATCACCATAAGCATAAAACAACAAGATAATAAAACTATCATCATTAAACCTCTTATAATATGCACAATGGTCAGCTTCACTTCTACAAAAACCTTAGCTCTTCATGAAGGTGTTAATTTTTTTGCACCACATCATTGGTTCCTATTTCAGTCCATATAGAGATTTATTGAGTTTTCAAACCAAATTCACTTTTCCTTTTTCTTTATTTCCCTTAGGATGATCCATATAAATTTCTTCATCAATATCACCTTGCAGGAAAGCAGTTTTTACATCCATTACTTCCAACTATAAATCCTATGCTACTACAAGTACAAGTAAAATCCTTCGGTAGTAAGCATCACAACTAGAGATAATATCTCATTAAAATGTATACCTGAATTTTGCACATAGCCTTTTTATACCAAGTGGGTTTTATAACATTTCAACAACCCATCAATATTCTTCTTTACTTTATATACGCACTTATTTCTCACAATGTTTTTCCCTATGTTTGATTCTTGTTTAATTCTTTTGTTTTTTCATATATGGATTTCCTCAATTTATCTACATTCTTTATTTTCTAGATTCCTAAAATGAACTAGGTTCACCATCATTAGTTGACAAAGAAAAAAAAGATTGGAAATCAGTATAATACTTTTCTTGATGTCTCTGGGGATGTGTAGATATTCTAATTTATGGTTGCTAAACTTCTCATTCTTCATGTTGATCAGAGTCTTCATTTTCACCTTCACTCATTCCTACTTCAACTAGTACAATCTTAGGTGACTATTATACCTCCTTCATTTGCATGCTTTTTTCATTAAAAATAACATCTAGTCTAACGATTACCTTGTGGCCAGTAGGGTCCCATAATCTATACCCCTTTACTGTATTTTCATAACTGATAAAAATACATTTCCTTGACTTTGGGTGAATCTTGGACATATTTTCTATAGACACATGGACAAATGGATCGCAACTAAAAATATATAAATAAGAATAATCGATTAGCTTACCACACTAAACCTACTCTAGAATATTGCTTATGCAATTATAGGTGGTTTATTAATCAGATTCTTATTTGTATTAACAACATATTTAGATGATCCATTATGCAACCTAGATCCATCGAGCATGCTTCTTGCATGTTCCATTATTGTACAATTCATCTTCTCAGCCACACCATTTTGTTGTGGTGTATATGAAACAGTGTAATTCTGGTGATTAATTCATTTCTACATACACAATTTATCAAATTCCTCAGAGAAATAGTCTCCTCCACTATAAGATCTAAGACATAAAATAGAGTTACCCAAACTTTTCTCTACTTGTACCTTGAACTCTTTAAATTTATCGAAGTATTTTGATTTTTTTTCCAAAAAATACATGCACACTCTTCTAGAATAATCATCTATAAAAGTAAAAAAGTATCTATTACCATTTATATATAGAGTGGGGACTGGTCCAAATATATTAGAATGAATAAGTTGTGAAAGGTCATAAATTTTACTAGAGATTCAATAAAATGAACACTCTTCTTTGTACCAAAAATATAGTTCTCATACAAGTCTAAGTTACAAGACTTAATACAATAAATCACACCTCAATCATGTAAATGTTCAGACATTTTTCACTCATATGTCCAAGTTGTTGATGACACAACATCACTGCATCCTGAACATTTCCTAAGTTTGTTGTTATTGCATAATTTTTTACTATATCACCACATAAATGATACATGGTCCCACAAGGTTCTCCTATTTCTACCACGAGGATCCTTTGGTAATTTTTCATCAACTATCACCAAAGGTAGTAGAATACCCCAACTTATACATAATTTTGATTAAGAGAAAATTCATCTGTAGATCCAGTACATTTTGTACATCACACATATTCATTTCTCTCCAACATCTAGCATGACATTAATATCCCCTCTTCCCAAAATTTCTAAAGGATGATGATCACCTAAGTAGGACATTCCATCATTATAGGTTTGATATTTGACAAACTAGTCTCTATGTGGAGACATGTGGAAATATGCACCTAAGTCCAAAACCCAAGCATATAATAGATGTATGTTGTTACTGAGACATAAATCCTCACATGTTTTCGTATTTTTGAATTTGTTGTACTATATTTGGTTGATGGTTGATCTATCTTTTCATCCTTCTCTTTCTTCTTTAGATACCAACAATCCTTCCTCGAGTTCCATAGTTTCCCACAATTCCAGTACTTCCCTTTCTTGTGTCCTATGGACTTTTATCTAGATTGTGATCTCCATTGTTGACCTCTTTCACTAGATCACCCTCTCATGGATGGAGATTCAATAGTATAGGGATAAGGAGATAATTTTCACACCAACTATTTTTCCAACAAAGCAACTACCACATTATCAAATTTCAAAGTTGATGATGAGTTGGTTATGGTTATCACCATATGATCCCAAGTATTTGGGAGAGAAAAGAGTAAAATGATCACTTTATCCTCTTCATCCACCTTTACACCAACTGAGAGAAATTTTCTGCTTAGGGTATTAAACTTTATTATATGATCTACCATAGTTGTGTTGATGTATTTGTAACTTCGGAAGATATTTTGATGTATATTATAACTATATGTTGTTGTAACCCCATCGAAGATGCGTTTGCTTTCATTTGGGATGTCATTATTTTGTATATGTTGGTGCAATAATATACCTTAGTACCTTAATGATCTACCTAGGAGACATAAGTGTTAACCCAAAAAATCCCTCACTAAGCTCTACATAGCCTACACCACCCAAGGACACCCATGCACGACCCTCAGTTAACACCATTTGACCCCCACACCCTCAAGAATGCTTAAAGATAGGAAAACAGGCTTAAAAACCCCTAAAAAGAGCCTAAATAGCTCTCATAGGGGATAAATCCTCCAAAAAGGGGTTAAAACCCTTAAAAGGATCCTAAAACCCTAAAAGGAGCTAAATATTAAGCGAAAGGGGCTAAAAGCCCAAAAAAAGGGGCTAAAGCCCTGACCAGGGGATTAGAACCCTAAAAAAGCTATAAATAGAGGGGTGGGGGTCACTCTCAAATCATTCCTCCCTTGGATACTATTATGCTGCTCGAGTGGATGCCTTGAGACCATTTTCCTCTCAATCCACCCAAACTCCCTCTCATCCATTTTCCCTTTGAGCCATAGCTCCCCCATTGCCAAGAGAGAGGTGCTTCTCCAAGCTAGGGCATAGTGGCCCATTTCCACCAAGAGGTATAATCTTTTGTTTAATGTCATTTTAATTTTAGTTTTTGTCTAACTCAGTTTGCTTTCAGGTTTATTTCATGTTCAAGCAAGTGTATGCAGGGTTTTGGAGTCTAACCTTGTCTACAGGGTTTCCACCTCTCTCCTTTATGTTATTTGATTCATTCCAGTTTTGTTTTTCTTGCATTACCATCAGGAACCCTACCCTTCCATCATATAGATAGAAGGTATCCATTCCTGCCTTGTAGTAAGGGAGAAATCCCTGCTACAGAACTGGCGACCATACCAGGTTGATCCCATAGGATCCTTGGGTTTATTTTTCAAAGTTTCAGTTTTTAGTTCTGTTTTTTTCCCTAGTTTAGTTTTCTATTAAAATCTAGCTTAGATTCCTATTTATTTACATTTCCAGTTACTGCTAAGCCTCCTTAAGGCAAATCCGAGTCCATTTGGCCACAGTACAGGTTACTGTCGACCAGATCTGACTTAAGGTCAAAAAGATTTCAGTTTCCGGAGTAGGTCGCTCTTATCATGCCCAGAGAGGGGACTAGGTCGCTCATTCTATCTTCACAGGTGTGACTAGGTCGCCTATTTAGCCCCGAAAAGTGTGAACCCCTTCTAGAAGTCAACCCACTTCTATCTGCAAATTCTGAGTGACCCCCTTGCCTATTTCTGGAAACATTTGGTGATCCCCTTGCAACATTTGACCCAAAAAGTACGATTTGTCACTCAGTTTGATTTTTAAAAAAGTTAAGGACTGTCAGTGCGGCTCAGCTGCCTCTGTCCATCCAAACTATTTTTATTTCTATTCTTGTTTATGTTTCTGTTCATTTCATTTACAGAACAAAGCTTGATTAAATCAAAGTGTAAATCAATGTTTAATGGGTTAATGAACATAGATTAATTAAAATTCACTTAAAATCAACATATTTCCTAACCCTTCCTCCTCTACCTAGTCATCACCCTTTGGGGTATTCTGGGATAAGACAAAGGGTGAAGCTTGTATAGTAATAGGCACTTCACCTATTATTTTTCGAAGCCACTAAAAATGGGTGACTTGGAAGGTAGAGGGGGTAGAGAAGGAGGGCTTTTCACGGCGCTCAGCGTCCTCCCGGTTGACCAACCTTGCATCCGAAGGGTGACTTGTGGATCTATGGATGGGATTAGTCCCATTATGTTGATATCCTAGCACCCTCTCCTGGTTGAAGAGAAATATAGTTGCAATCCAGTCACTTAGTCAGGCTATCATAGTTCATGATCACAAATGGTACCTTTCTAAAAACCTCTGATTACTATTTACTGCTTTTCATTCACAAAGTTATGAACTCTATGTAATATTCATAAACCATTTAAGTAGCCACCAGATATAACAAAAAAACAAAAGACATACAAACCATACCATATAAATCAACCCAACTCAGTTCATGATGCTGAGTGAGCCAGTAAAATTTACAATTTACACTAAGTTAAGCATCTGTAGTCTTTGAGGACATAAGTCCCTGACTGCCTTAACCGTGGGAAGTACTTGGTGTCATCCCAGAAACTCATTGTAAGGAGTACGACGGGAACCCAAAAGTAGTTGGCCGCTGAGAGGAATTGCCAAGCAAAATAGGAAACGAGCCCCACTAATTGAGTAGCACTCCTATGAGGAAAAATCCAAGTGTTGTCTTCTGGTAGTCTTGGTGGCCGAGTGACCACCTACAGCCAATAGGAAGCCATTGAAAACGGGGTCCAAAAATCATCACCACCATTTTTGACATACAAATTTGACATGATTGATCCATCATGCTCTTCCTCATGCCTAAGAGGAAAACCACCATAGTCCGGGTCATTAAATTGACATCGTCAAGACCATTCTCGATGACCTTCCACACCATCAGAAGGCCACACAGCCTCTGATTCATATTCAGACCCATATCAGTCTGAACTAGATCTGCAAACTGCACCATCAAGCCCCATGGCTGGTGTAAACCCAGATCCATTTTTCGGCATAGAAATTTCTAGTGGACCCATGTCCACACCACAAACTATCACCAACAACCCTGCAGGTGGCCCCAGCATGGTTATTCAAACCTTCATAAGCCAGCTACCACCACCCATATTGACCAGTCAATCTGTCTCACCCATAACAGATGGGGGTAGTGGCCCTTCCACCTACATTGCCCCTTCGATATTACATGGGCGCAGTGGCCCTTCCACCCACACTATCCCTCCCACCACACTTGGGGGCACTGGCCCATCAACAATGGTGGCACAAGTACCCCTAGCTATGCATGTGCATTGTGCACCTGCAAATCCCACCACTGTGGCTGCCCCATCTCACATCAACCTGAGGTAAAAACTTCCTTTCATGGCACATCTCAGCTTGCCTGATTTGGCTCAGTTAACAAATGACCCTATCCGCCATCAAACATTTTGGCCTCCCATGCCAACCAAACTTCCCTTAGACATTCCCAAGTTTGAAGGGAAGATAAGGGAGTGCCCCCAAAACCACATCATGACGTTTCATATATGGTGATCATAAAAAATAATCATAAATGATTCAATCAGGATAAGACTATTCCAATGCACCCTCACAGGTGCTGTGGCTAAATGGTACATTGAGCTACCACAAGCCAAGTACCTAGATTTAAACTCCCTGGATTTCATGTTCCTGCAATATTTCCAACTCCTTGTCAGATATGACAAAGGGGTGGAGATCTTGTTATCTTGCCACCAGAATATTGCAACTCACATAACCGATCACATCCATGAGTGGTGGCGACATTGTAGTTTGTGTAGGATCCAAATTGATGACAGGATCTTCTTGGATTGGTTCCTTAAAACCTTACTCCCACCTATAGCAAAGGATGTCACATCCAAACATCCCCAATCCAAAGAGGAGGCCATCTTGAAATCCCACCAGTTTGATCTAATCTATGCATAGTTTGGATACCTTTACACCATCATTCCAGACGTTTTCTGTGCAGGCACCTCCTACCAGGACGCACCGGGGGCATCCCATGCTTCATATGGCATCATAAGTTCTGTCTCTCACCACCCACAACACCGTCTGACACCACCTACAATACCACCACAACCAAGCAACACCACTAGCGTTTCCTACCAAAACCAAACTCCAGACTATGAAAGAATGATGTCCCAGTCCGGAGCCAGAACGTCTTACGCACAACCTACACCACCACATCAGGCCCAAGAATTATCTTGGCTGACAAGACAATATGCGGGGAAAATGCCCACATTTGCGGCACCGGTACCTACCCAAATATACTATGCACCACCAGTACATGTTAACAAAACTGTCCCAACTAGCCAGCCCCCAATAACCAACAAGGGCAAGCCATGAATAACCGACCTTGGAACCAAGGCAACAATCAACCGCAGGGAGGTGGTCAACAACCAAATCCTCCCAACAATGCTGCGGCGAACCAGCCAGGACAAAATACTCAACGACCAAATGCACTGAGATGCAATGCTCCGTTGCACACAAACCAACCATGCACACTATGTGAGGCCTATGAGCACTACACATTCGAGTGTTCCTTCATGGGTCATTCTAAACATGCCATTAGAAATGAGGTTCAACATGCTACCAATACAATGAACCAAGCCCAACCCAACTCGACACCACAAGAACCTCCACCTATGGTGCTCCAAAACCCATTACCAGTCCAAGGATTGGTGGCAACAGCACCCCCTCCCCAACCCAATCCCAATGCTTCGATGGCACCTCCCATGACAGAAATAGGTGTCCACCACCTTCTAGCTATGACAACTAAAGAGGTCAATCTACAAACCAGACAAAATATGTTTTAGAAAGATATCAGTTATGTTTGCAGCTTTGTATGTAGTTTTAACAGGTATAAAGTGAGCTCCTTTACTTAACTTATTGACTACTACCATGATAGAATCATTTAGATTCTGATTTCTAGGCAGTCCAGTAACAAAATCGAGACTAATTATCTCCCATTTCTAGCTAGGAATGAGTAAGGGATGAAGTAACCCAGCTGGGTGTTGATGTTCAGTTTTTACTTACTGCCATTCAAAACACCTAGCAATATATTATGCTACTTCAGTCTTCATATTTGGCCAAAAATATTTTTTTCTTAACATAGTTATAGTCTTTTGATAGCTTGGATGACCTGAGTATGGAGTTTTATGAATTTCATCCAAAAATAACAACTTAACTTTAGGTACATACATTCTGTCTTTATACAATAAAAATTCTTTTGCATTCAAACTGTACCCTTTACTTAAGCTTTCTATTGGATTTTCTTTAGTTTTAGCTTGTAATTTTGGTAAATTTCATCTTGTTCTATTCTTGTTTTAAGTTGTTCATCCAAATCTGTAATATAAGTGCTGATAACTTTTGAAAAATTTAGCCTTGCATTCCTACTTAATGCATCAACAACTTTATTTTCTTTACCTTTAATTTGTTGAATTTCGAAATCATACTCACTTAGAAAAGCTAGCCACCTAGCTTGTCTGGCATTTAGATTAGGCTGATCTAACAGATGCTTTAATCCTTTATTATCAATCATTAAAATAAATTTTCTGCCAATTAAGTGATGTCTCCACATCTTTAGAGCATGTATAACAGCTGCTAATTCCAGATCATAAGTTGCATAATTCTTTACATGAATTTTTAATTTTCTAGACTCATAAGCAATAACATGCCCTTCTTGAGTCAGAACACCGCCTAACCCATCATTGTAGGCATCAGTGCACACTACAAATTTTTTATTTGGATCAGCTATTCTTAAAATAGGTGTGCTAGTTAATAAAGTTTTTAACTTTTTAAAGCTTTCCTCGCATTTTTTATTCCAATCAAACTTCTTTCCTTTCTTCTGTAATGAATTTATCGGATTCACGATCCTCGAAAAACCTTCAATGAAACTCTGGTAGTAACCGGTAATTCCCATGAAAGATCGAACATCTGTTACATCCTTAGGAACCAGCCAATCTTCGATTGTCTTTATCTTTTCAGGATCTACTGAAATCCCTTCCTTGGTCACCACATGACCTAAGTACTGAATCTTGTCCTTGAAGAAATCACACTTACTAAACTTTGCAAAGAGTTGATGATCTCCCAACTCTTGCAAAACAATTTTTAAATGTTCTTTATGTTCTTCTTCAGTTTATGAATAGATTAAAATGTCATCGATAAACACGACCACAAACTTATCTAGATACTTATGCATAATGTTGTTCATTAAACACATAAAAATAGCAGGGGAATTAGTAAGCCCGAATGGCATGATGACAAACTCGTAATGGCCATATCTAGTTCTAAAAGCTGTTTTAAAGATGTCTTCATCTTTAATCCTAATTTGATGATATCCAGACCTTAAATTTATTTTTGAAAACACTGTGGCTCCACGTAGTTGATCAAACAGATCATCTATGCAGGGCAACAGGTATCGATTTTTAATGGTCATCTTTTTCAACTGACGGTAATCTATGCAAAGTCCCATGGTCCTGTCCTTTTTCTTGACGAAGATGACAGGTGCTCCCCAGGGAGACACACTAGGTTGAATATACTTTTTATCAATTAGTTCTTTTAATTGAGACTTTAATTCATTAATTTTAAGTATGTTCATTCGATAAGGGGCCTTTGAGCTAGGTACTGCATCAGGTACCAACTCAATGGTAAAATCCAATTCCCTTTTCGGAGGTAGTCCCGAAATTTCTTTAGGGAATACATCAACATATTCTCTTAAGACTAGTATGCCTTCCAATTTTAATTTATCTGTCTTATTTAGATTCTCCTCATCAGTTATTGTTACTGCATAAGCTTTACAACCCTTCCTAATAGCTCTCTTAAGTTGTAGAGAAGAAATTTGCCTTACAGTGGTTTTTCTAGGGATTCCTTTTACACTTACTGGTTTTTCATCATTGTTTAAACACATAAAGGTTTTATCAGAACAATTTAAAATTACCCTATGTTGTTCTAACCAATCCATACCGATCAGTAAATCATAATAACCAAGGGGCAATACATTAAGCTTCACAACAGTTTCAAAATGATCCATAACTACTGCACATTCTTTTACAAAACAAGTTACCTTCCTTTTAGCACCAATGGCTAACTGAACCAAACAAGAAGTTTCAAAATTTTCAACAGGTAACTTACATTTTTCTACCATTTTAGGTGCAATATAACTAAGACTAGCTCTAGGATCAATTAAAATAGTTACAGGGGTTTGGTTTATCATACCTTCTACTTCCACCATGGATGTTTGATATTCTATTTGTCAATTCTCCAAGGCTGCATTGATTCTGGGCATAGTCCTTGCTAATTCTCCAATAGTCATCTCTTTCTGTATGGTATGAATATTACTGACAGTATTTTTTCGATTAGGACAGACTGAAGCATAGTGTGGGCCATTACACTCCCAACACTTTATAGGTTCTTTGCGCTCAAGGTTCTTGGTATAACTAACATGGTTATTAGCAATTTATTTACCCTTGGAATTATTCTAATTGCTTGGTGAATTATTCTTATTTCCTTGGAAATTATTGTTAGGAAAATTTCTACCCTTATTGTTCTTAGAATTTCTGTTGGGCACAAAATCTTTCTTCTTTTGATTATACTAGTTATTATTCTTCTTGGCCTTCCAGTTGGCCATGCTTTCTTTCTTTCGATTCTATTCATAACAGAAGTTGGCTTTCCTTATGGCTTCTTCCAAAGTCTATGGATTGTCATATTCAATCCTGTCCTTAATATGATAAGGTAGACAGCTGAGGAATCGATGTACCTTTGGTTTTTCATCTACAAGGTATGGTACATACCTAAGTAGACTTAAAAACTTGCTATTTAGATCTTTCATTGTCATTGATCCTAATTTAAGCTCATAAAATTCGGTTGCTCTCTCTTCATAGTATTGCTCAGATAGAAATTTCTTTTTAAAATACCTCTTGAAGGTACTCCAGTTTACATTCTTCTCTTGTATTCCCTTAACTCTCTTCAACTCCTGCCACCAAATGTCAGTCTTTCCTGAGAGATTGTAGATAGCCATTCTAGCCTTTAATTGGTTAGAATAGTTATATATTTGGAAATACTTCTTCATCCCAGATAACCAAGATTCTGCTTCCTCCCTTTTCTCAGTCTCTCCATTGAATGTTGGTGGTTTTATCTTTTTGAATTCCCCAAAAATTTCCTCATAAGGTTTATATTTCCTCTTTTTAGTATAATGATTGTCATCACTACTATCACTAGTAGAATGCAAATTACGTTGTTCACCAAACACCTTTGAAGATGAACCGCTATCATTTTTAGTTTGTTTCATCTTTTTAATTTTTTGTTAATGACTTGTATCTTTTGATTCAGTTCTTCTACGCCTACGATGAGTTTGAAACCTTTCTGTTAGGATATGATTCAGCTCCTCCTAAGCCCTCAGAATCCTTTCATTCTCTTGTTTTACAAATTCCATTTCAGATTTTAGGTCTTTTACTGTTTAGAACAGTCCTGAGGAATTGGTGGTTAAATCTTCTGGTATAGGATCTATTAGAAAGTTTTCTGGTTTAGTAAATGGAAATTCCTCCTCTGCATATTCTTCCAGCCTTTCCATACCTATTTGATAAACTTCAGAAACAATTTCTCTGTTGAATAACATTTAAAAGAAAATACATCAGCATAATAATTTAAATCATTGTTTTATAAAAAGTTGGTTGGGCTTCATCAAGGCCTAGTGTTTGAACCTTGTGCTCTGATACCACATGTCAAAACCCCAAATTTTCACATAAATTTAAAAATTTTGAGATAACATAAAATGATGAATCTGCGGTTTACTAATAGCCAAAGGTTAGCAGAAAAAGAAACAGTCAAATGATTGGTATTACATAATATCAAATTACCTTAACTAAGCAGTTTCCTTTTTGTAACATAAATAAGGTTTACTTGAGTATTGTTTTATTTCAGTTTACTGATGAGTCTTCTTTATGACAAGTAGGTGGAATCTAACTTTGAATCATGGGCTTATTTAGCATTTATGCTAATGCAGAAAGATTACTGGTTCTTACAGGTTTATAGGTATGATCGAACAAGTAAACATTTTAATTTCATAAAGTATTAAGAAGTGTTTCTATTTGCAAATAAAATGCTTAGTAGATAAATTTCCAAGCAACTTCCATGAGGTAAAGTAGTTTTCTTTCTTCAGTTTTTCTTGTAAATGAAATTCAAATAAATGAGTTCCTTTCTTTATCGAATGCAGCAATAGTAAAGATACTTATACATTATCATACTATTTACTTAAGTATCAAGCTGATCGAGATTTACTTTATGTAGGAAAACTTACAACCTGTAAAACTTCTTGACATTATAAGTTTGATTAGTGTCAAAACAATTGTGTCTTTTCACATGAAACATTGTTTGCCTTTACTTCTTAAATCTAAGTCAATCCATGTGGTTCTACTGATTATGGACTTGAGTAGGATTATTCCATTGCAATTCTTATTACTTCTATAATGTTTTTCTTATATTAAGTTATTGTCTATAACAACTTTTAACGTAGATGTTTTCTATAATGATCAACCTTCTATCCTATGCTAAGCACCAGTTATCTTTTATAATCATAAAATCATCCTACCAATAAATAATCATGGTAAATTACTAACAAAATCCAAGTTTAGAAACAACTATTGACTATTAAAGTCTAATCCAAATTGAACTAGGTAAATGAATTCAATATATATTCTTTTACCATACTAGACAACTTTATAGTTTATTTCCAATCGAAACGTTGGTTTTATAAGGGTTATAAACATGCATAAACTATTATGTTTATAAACATACAAGTCTATAGTTAGTTCGAAGGTTCTAAACAAGTCCAAAACAAAGTTGAACTTGTAAAGAATTCATGATTCTACTCTTTACTATGCTATCCAACTTTATAATTGTCACAACTTGAATTGTTGGTTTTAAAGACTATAACCATGCATAGGCCACAATGTATATAAAGATAGAAATCTATAGTTGTTCGATGGTTTTAAACAATTCAACCTAGACTTTTTCATATAACAAATGGTTACTACACTTACTAGGGTCAACGTTGATAAAATATGGTTTACCAAACGTCCATATCGTGTTATCAATATTATGATATAATGGACATATGATTAGCGATGAGATAATTTCTAAATGAAAACTTTATAGTATAAGCAAGTTTGAGATTAAATCATTGTTTTAAATAATTGAAAATTATTGGAATGCAGGTGACTATAGATTTCGACCCATGCATGGTTTTGATTTTCTTGTGGCACATGGTCACCTTCTGGCCAAGCATTGGTGATATAAAATCCTTGTAACCCTAAACACCTTGTCATTTCCCTCCGATGTTCACACTGGCCTTCGCACAATTCTACAAGGTCTCATGGCGGCCGTGAGTGTTCTCTCTGCTTTGTCTTGCTCCAACGTTTGAATTTAACAGTGTTTTAGCCACCATGGTTCAGTCTTATTGCCATTCCTTTGCAACTGAAGGTTTTTACTCTGCAAAAGTTTGTTGGTTTTCATTTGCATATGTCTTGCGTCCTGTTTGTGACTCCATTTTTCCTTTCTTTCATGGCCTGTCACTTCTATGCGAAGTTGAGGCTTCGATGCTGTTAGTGTGCTCCTTCATTGTCGTGGGGTTTGGGATTTTCAAAGAACATTGTCGTTAGTGACAGTCCCATTGCTAGACTGCTTGATACTCTTCTAAAGGTAAACATTTAATTTTGTATTCAGCATAGAATACTCCTGTTAAAATCGAGTTTATAGTAGGTTTTTATTATTAAAATAATTTTGACACTAACACCAACACCGTGCTCTTGCGGGAACCTGTGACCACTCTTCTGAAAAGTGAAGGAATGTTGTTGGTTGTCTCCAAGGTTTCATGGCTTCAAACGGGTAAGCTCAGGGTTCAACAAATGTGTTCCTACCCTACTTGTAACAAGGTTGTCGATGGGGAAAACCCTGAGTTAGAAGCTCGTCCAGCTTTGTCTTTAGTTATGCAGTTTCTTTTATAAGTTAATGTTGGTTTATTTCTGTGTACAAACCCTTGCTTTGTCGATGGGTAGACCCGGCCATGAGCTGGGTGTTGTATTTGGTTTTAAAGTTTAGACTTCTGGCTTGTTAATGTAAAATAATGGATTTTAAGATAGCTTGTCTTCGAGCTTAGACTCATTTTTGCAGTATATTGTTTGGTGACTCTATGTAAATAGGGTTTTACCCTATTTGAGTGTGAATAAAGAAATTTACTGTTTATTTTGTTTTGTGATATAATGTAGTTATTTTTTTTTTAAGTCGTAACTGTGACCTCTTCATAGAGTAAATTGTAATAACTCTTTGTTAGCTCAGGAATAAGAGCTAGGGTTTCCTGAATGAAACCCTTGTTTACCTAATTCTTTTAATTTAATTAAATAGGTTCTTTTAATTTGTAAAACAAATATTGTTTTAAGTTATTATTATTACTAGTGTATTTTAAGAATTCTTAAATTTGTAACTATTCAATATTTGTTACAAGGACTGTAACCAGTCTGCAATAATTTAATTGTTACTAATATAAATTGATCTAAATAAATGAATTATAGCTTAGTTTTTTTTATTTGAAAAATATATTTAGATTAGGGTTTTGACCTTGTAGTTTTCTTTTGCAGGTATAAACCTGTTGATAAATACAAAACAGTTCTTTACATAAATATGTATTTTATTTATATTAATCATTGACATTTCTATTGACTGAAAAGATAGAAGAAAATTTACTAGAGTTATTTGAAAAGATAACATAGACTCTGTAATTTGGTTTGTCCTTTATAATTTAGATACTTTTCATATACCCTTCTTGTTTATAGTAAATGTTAGTCTTAGTTTAGTTAATATTTTAAGTATATAACTATATGAATAGTAGTTATATCTTTATTGAACTGAATGTAAACAAGGTAGTTTAATTGTGTTTCTTCTACTGCATATGGCAACTGGTTAATAAATAAACACAAAGAAAATATATATATAACATAACGCAGTTTACCCTCCTGCATATTTTAATTTTAAATAAAAATAATAATGTATTGTGTATAAGCATAACATCTTATCTACTAGGGTATTTTCTTAATATAATAATCCTTCTACCTCTACTGGGTTATTGCTATTTCTTTTCCAGTATATTTACATAAATAAGCTGATTAAACAATAAACATAAATAAACAGATTATTGTTCTTCTAACAGTCACCTATATACTACATTAAATTACTCTGCTCTTATGAAATACATAATACATGTATTCATTTCAGTCTCTTATCATTTCATTCATCTACTTTAAATACTTTGTCTGTGTTAGAGTATGGTCTGGTCCTTCCAGACGTGGAAAAACACAGATTATAATTATTTTCCATCTATTTCAGATTCATTGTTTCAATAAACTAAAAGATTACTAACTATAACATTTTACAACTAAATATTTAACATTCATTTAACAGTCAGATTTACGTTTAACTATCTAACATAGTAAAACAAAAGAATGTAGAACATGATTAGGATGGACAACAACAATGTTAGGAGGCCGTTCCTCCCTAGCAAATCCTGGAGAGCGTTCAAACAACGCTTCCTCAAGACCCTCGAGCATGTTCCTAGTCTTCTTGGTTGAGAATTGGTGGAGCATGCAAACAATAGACCAGTCCAATGACTCAGTAAACATTCTACACTCAGTAGTAAGATCCTTCAGCTGAAAAGTTGCACTAGATCACTTAGCAGTTATCCCCTCAAACTCTTTCCACAATTCCCTTCCATTGAATTTCTCTGAAGTACATTCACCTGAATGATCACTTCTCTAGAATGAGCAGCCTCAGCTCTCTTCAATGGGCATTTTTATAAAGATTGCCTAGGTCTTTTGGGTCAGTTGTCATTAATTGAGCCACCTACTATGATTCCACTTTCTTGGAGAATCATGACCCCAAATGTAGGGAGGTTGCCACCTGCAATAGTTGGAAGTGGTTTGAGGATGCTGCCACATGTCTGTTTGCTCTCCACCCAGTCTCCTCCTCCAATTTGACCAGTAAACACTCTTTTAATAGCTGTCCTAAGATGTTGTCTCCACCTTTATTTATTTATAATTAAAATATTCAGAATTACATTAAATATCCTTGACTCTGCTGAGTCATCAATTACAACTTAGCATAAAATTTAACATATTGTCCTCAAATAAAATCAAATAAGATAATATTGTTTTTGCAAAAATTGGGGCATGTGACAGTTTACCATTCTTCTAGCATAGAGAATTGGTTCTGTATAGACTCACTCTTTGAAGTTTCCAACTCTCTCTCCTTGGAGCCCCTAAGCATATAAGGTTTGGACTGCTTGTTCAATCCTCAAGCAAAAAACCACACATTGTTCTCAGCTTTGTTTTCATTCTATAAAGAAATGCCAAACAAGAAAGTTCCTCTGGAAGACCTCCAGAATTCTCTTTAGGATATCAAGAAACAGTTAAGATGGCTCTATGACATACTGAACAGAAGGGTAACTGAAGGAAGCAGAACAACGGATTGGATGGCCCGTCAGATTGAAAATCAAGACACCCGCATTGAATACAATCACCGAGTTCGGTATGATTTAATAGGCACATAGGTTATATGAAGGACGACTTGCAGAAGTTAGTCAATATGAATCAAAGCAGGCACATTCATGACTACCCTTACAGAGATCAAGCAATGGAGGAAGCCTCGGTGGTGCAGCCAGTCAAAGACACAAAAGGAAAGAAACAGGAGTAACATAACTTAATGGGCATTTTATGGTTTTTTTGTAATTTTGTTTTAGGTGGCTATGTTTGAATCTACCCTTCGAAGGGTTACAAAAGTTTTCCTTGGCTTAGTTGCAATTTTAAAACTCTAGTCATCAGCTGAAACATTTCTGTAATTTTGGGTTTTTATAGCACGTTATGAAAGTCTCAGACCTCCTACTTTGCATGCTTGGCTAGCTTCAGTTTTTTTAATTAATATAATATCTTCAAGGTTTCTCTAAAAAAAAAATAATTCCATAACAAATATTTATTTATTTATATTATGTGTCAATTTTATAGCTTACTCGCCTCCTAAATAAATAATAATAAAATGCATGTTTCTTCTCCATTCATGTCTTTTAAGCTCCAATGGTTTGTGGGATAAATTATAGTAGCTAACAGTCTCCTTCTCGCCTTTAACTTGAGCATATATCTCTTTGGGAGCAAAGGCATCGACGTTTCAACTATCTAGAACTTCGGTCACCTTCAGAAAATCAACTTGCAACATTTGTAAGATTAGCAAAGTACCATAAGGGTTTCGAGGTTGGGATTTCATTTTCAATAATTGTATAGTTTTTAGTTTGGTTTTAGGCTTCCATGGTGTAAATAGAGATTCCTTCTTCGTTAAAAATCAGTTGGCATGATTTCCTCTTAGTTTGCTTTCAACATGTTTTTTTTATTATTAAAATTTTGTTCTTATAAGTATAATTAAATCAGGTCATCTAGTTATGAGTTGTAGATTAGTTGGCTTTTGTGGGGTTTGGTCCTCATGAGGTCTTATGTTCAAGCCTCATGGTGAGGGGTGTGATGGATTGGAACATCATTGAAGTTTGATTGTTGCCCTGATAGAAGTCCGCGTTGATAGAAGTCTGGTTTTGATTCCTGCAGGGAAGATGTAGGAAAGCATACTGCACCCCAGAAAATTCCCGCATGAACACGGTGGTGGCCGTACTCTCGCTTGTAACCCACCGGATACGGATACAAGGCTGGCCCCGGTTCATGAGTTTGATATCCACATAGCTCAGTGTGATAAACGTCATGGAAGGTTTATCAAGGTTGGAAAAAAAAGTATAATTAAATCAACTGACATGATTTCCTCTTAGTTTGCTTCCAACATGCTTTTTTTTTCATTAAAAACTAGTTCTTATACATATAATTTTTTTTGCGATTAGATCTTGGAACTTGCTGAAAGTTTCTGATGGTTGCCTTGATAGAAGTCCGACTTCGATTCCTACAGGGAAGATGTAGGAAAGCATACTGCACCCCAGAAAATTCATGTACGATTACGGTGGTGGTCGTATTCTCGCTTGTAACCCATCGGATACGAAAGCTAACCCAGGTTCATGAGTTTGATATCCCGTAACTCAGTCTCCTAAATGACATGGAAATTTTCTCATGGTTGAAAGAAAAAAGTATAATTAAATCAGCTGACATGATTTCCTCTTAGTTTGCTTCCAACATGTTTTTTTTTCTTCATTAAAAACTTGTTCTTATAAGTATAATTTTTTTTGCGGTTAGATCTTGGAACATGCTGAAGGTTTTTGAAGGTTTGCGATTAAAAATTTCGTGCATTCCATTCACTTTCTGAAGGTTTCTTTATTAAACATTAAGACAGGCTCGAAAACATATTTTACTTTATATTTCTTCCCTCAAAGGTATTCGTTCCGCAACATTTGTATATTTATTCATAATAAAAAAAATTTGGAGATTATTCGGATGTCAATGTGTTTGGAGAGATTTTCTCCATGTTAATGTTTTGGTATGACAAAATTACAAGCTCAATAACGATCAAACACTCTTTTATGAGTCCGTGCTTTGTTATAAAGTGTTCAAGCGTCAAGTCATAAATAAAAGAAATTGTTGTTTTTTTTGAAGTAGAGAAATCAGTAACTCGTCGGGATTACCTGGGTCAGGCTCAGGTTCAAAGTTGTCGGCTACCACTATAAACCCTTAGATATATCCGACAACCCGTAAGCCAGGATATACCAGAAACTTGTGACTCAGCAAGGGCCGAGACGTCCCGGACTCCAATCCCCACAAGGGGCGGTAGCCTATCCAGGAGGCGTCTCTACCCTTTCAGCCTTATCACAGCGGGCCATGTCTAAGTGGGATTTGATCAAAAGAAATTGTTGTTCGATATAGTTTTTAATTGTGACGAAAAGGTGTTTGTACTTTGTAAAGTGTAAAAGAAATTTATTTATCTAGTTAAAAACTTGTAATTGATCTTCGGTTGTACGTAATAACAATGATTCTTTTTTTATGTAACTTACCAAAATATGTCAATTCATAGCTTCGTAATAGTTGTTTTTCTATTTTGGATTGTTACTTCATTTTTAAACATATTTTTATTTATCTTAATTCATTGTTACATGTTCATTTTTATGTAATTATGTTCGAGTTTTTAGATCACGGAAGTGCATACCATTTTCAAACTATAAAAATGTATAATTTTTTTATTTATATACTTCGTTGTTACATGTTCATTTTTATGTAATTATGTTCGAGTTTTTAGATCACGGAAGTGCATACCATTTTCAAACTTTAAAAAATGCATAATTTTTTTTTATATAGTTATAATGATATTATAATTTTCTTTTTCATATAAGGTACGGACTTGAAGCTCTCCTTCTATTTTTCTTATTTAAAATGACCTTTTGCATTGTTCTATCAATTACATGCTATGCTGATTTATATGCTATGTTCATCCAAACTTGATCACTTTTATGTTATTTTTCATCTGAATGAACTAAGCATTTTTTGTAATTTTTTTTTCATTTTAGAAAACATGGACCACAATAGGTGCTTTTATGACTAAGTTGGATGCATTAAGAAAATATTTCTTCTTCATAATAAAAATTTCTCTCTATCAATGACAAAGAGGTTTTAATTTCACTGATATGGCATAAAACAAACAAAGTAACCCATATGTTTTACAATATCTGGAGTATTAACAATCTCCTAAAAATGAGAGATAAGACATGAGACATGATGAAAGTAATGCATCTTACTTCATTTTGGTTATTCTTTTCCATGTTTCTAATCATGTTTTTTGAAAAATTGTTTACACATAAATATGCAAAGGACCAAGCTTAGCGATAATTCTCAATGTAAGGTTTCCTATGATTGGAAGGGCTCATAAAATTGCTTAAATGTGTGTTTTTCTTGCTTATATCAAAGTTTCTACCCAATAGATTTAAATTTCCACATATTTCGATTCCAATCTAGGTTGCTATGTCGTATGTCCTCCCCTTCTTCTATTGTGGGAAATGGTTGGATTTCAATATACATATCATCTTTAAAACCTATATTTTATAGTTGATGGGATTCTTCATTTTTTTCCTCGAAAAAAACTGTAATTCATTATAAAATAAATAAACCACGTTATTCAATATAGGAATGAGAGATGTATAAATAACAAATTATTCGTAGTATGTTTTGTAAACATATCCACAAACTATTCAAAATGAGGATAAACTCTCAAAATAAGTTGTGATCTAAATTCCTTCATCACCAACAAAACTATGTATAGTAAAATTCCTTAAATTTGGTCTCTTAATGAAAGCTGATAAAAAGGATCATCTTCTATGATTGTAAAAGCTAAATAAAGGAAAATTGTTGCTCCAATAGGTAGCGAAATGAGCCTCTGCAAATTCATTCACCAATTCATGTTGTCCTTCCCAAATTTTCCATAAACCTTCCCCAATAAGGAGACTCTATGTGGATAAGGACTCAATCTCCATATTTCTTTCTCTCTATATATGGAGCAAATAGATATACTGAAAAAGTCCCATATACCTTAGAATTTCCTCATATATTGGCCTCATATAGATATATTTTGGTGGCTTTCTCAACTTTAACCTATCAATCACTAAAAAGAGTCTTTAAAAACCTATATATTGACTATCCCTTTAGATATATCTAGATACAAAGCTAATTTTAAAGCCATCAACTCTAATTGATGGTTATTGGCCCTCTTAATCCCTGTGGAAAATTTAAACAATTCGTTATCTTCTAGATAGACTATGCCTCTAACACTACCCATACAAGGTGTTCCTTGTGAGGTACCATCAAAATAACACCGACTTATTGTTTTATCAATGATTTCATCCCTTATGATTCTCTACTGTGGACAAATAAAAGATTGAGGAAAATGCTCAAGTATGGCCACACTTTTTTGAGGCATATACCATGGGGGTTATAATAATATCCTAGAAAGTGCCTTTGTTTTTGGCCAAGAACATCCCCCAAATTAAAAAAAAAGTAATGCCCAATAATATGTAGAAGTTCATTATTCATCCAATCCTGAAAATCCTCAGCAGGTTCTTCACCTTGCAGCCAAATAAATTGAATACCAAAAAATAATGATGCATAGGTCCACATATAAATCAAGTATGGGCAATGGAAAAAGAGATCGTTAATACAATCATAATCCATCAAGAATAAGGGGCATCTGTTAGGCCCATAATCGAGATATTTGTTCATTCTATACCAAATAAGGACCTTTCCATCTAGGGCTAACCATGAGAAAATTTTGGACTTCAGAGGACACTGACTATTCCATATAATTTGAGTCCTCCAGTGAGGATCATGTAGGTCTTCCTCTTCCCTGACCACAGTGTATTCCAATCTCAAAATGTATGTTCCCTCGACAACATTCCTAGTCCAAAGAAAAATATCCTCCCCGTAAAATAAATAAATATGACTATCTAAAAGGTCTGGGGTAAATTTGTCCCAATAAAGCTCGTGTTCACCCTCAAATCCTAGATCATCAGCAGTACGCCACCTTTTCCTAAGTGGAGTAGAGTTATGATGATCATGGATCTAGTATAGGTATAATATGCCTCTTTCCCTTATCAGACCTATGATCTATTCAAGTAGAGAAAGTGCCACTGAGCATCCTATCCAGGGATCCTCTTTGATTTTGACTTTTCTACCATTGTCAATCTCTTAGGCTAGCCAATCCCCAATGAGTTCAAATGCATTAATCATGGCTCTCCATACATTAGAGCTATTCCTAATAGATATCCTTGTTCCTGAACCCGTCTTCAATAGATAAAAGATGAATGTATTTATGTTGTATGACTTTTATCCATAAACCATCATCTTTAACCAAACTCCATATTCCTTTACCATACATACCCCTATCAAAAAAAGGGTAGTATACTAACCCCCATCCCCCAAGATATTTGGTAATAGTGATATTTTTCTAGGAAATCCAAGGATAAGGATTCTTATCCTCACTCCCACATTAAATAAAACTAAACCAACTATTTTTTTATGTTTTACAGGATCCCTATACAAACATAAGAAATGGAGGTCTAGTAGAATCAGATATCTTCAAGCACATATTTTATCATCACTAGGTGGTCACCTCTAGATATCTTTAGATACCCATATATCACACCATATATTTAATCTTTCTTTAACTCTATTGATCATCTAGGACCAGTCCTTCCAGCTTAATGATCAAGTTCAAGTACTTAAGACCATTGTTAATATCAAACATAGGAAGTTCAAACTGTGAAATAATCCAATCAGAAGGAACATGTTCCAAATTCGTGAAAGAAAATGAATACTTAAGATCATTTTGGACATGCATATAGCATTAGAGGATAATTGAAACATATTTTTGATCTTCCTTATGTCTCTTGGACAACCATCTGATAAAAGAGGGATTTTATCTACAAATAGTAGATGTAAGATAAATAGATTTCCAACTATCTAAATACTTTTCAGACTCCATTAGATTTTTCATTAATAAGAACTCTACTTAATCCCTCCATGACCATAATAAAGAGTAATGGTGCATGGGGACATCCTTGTCTTAGGCATCTCCAAGGCCAAAAATAATTGAAGTAGATCCATAATGAGCACCGCAAAATAGATAGACTAAACACACGAGAGAATACAGTTCACCATATGTAAGTCAAATCCTACTCGAAGGATCATAATATTTATATAGGTCCACTTTAAAAATAATAGCAAGTATATGCTTAAATTTCACTAAATGTACAACTTCTTGAGAATTTCCAATGGCATCATGTATCTTCCTTCTTTCAAGTAAAGCAAATTGTTCAACTAATATTGCCTTAAAAAGTATACCTCTAATCCTATTTTCTATAATCTTATTAGTTAGTTTATATATGAAGTTACATAGAGATATAGGACTGAAGTTCTCCATAGATATCATTTTATCCAATTTGGGAATAAGGGCAATAAAACTGACATTGTATGCCGCTAAAATTCTTCCCCTTTCCCTGTATTCCTCGATCAGAACAAGTAAATCCTCCTGAAAAAATTGCATGAAAACTGAGAAAAACTCCAAAGGAAAACCATAAAGTCTAGGACTTTTATCACTTTGCATGTCCTTCAAATTTTCTGCAAGCTCATCCATGGAGACAACTTCATTAATAGATAGGTTTTTTTCATCACTTACCATGGTGGATAATAAATATTCAAATTCATCATAGATGCAATAAGGGATCTCTCATATTCTTTGTAAATATTATTGAAATGAGACACTCCTTATTTGGCTAGCTCCTTAAAACCATCAATTATCCTATCGCTCTCAGCTACCAAATTACATAGAGAAATTGTGTTAATTCTATTTTTGTAATGGTTATGGAAAAAATTTGAGTTGTCATCACAAATTTTAAGCCAGATAGCCTTTGTCATCATCTTAAGAGTATATTAACCATCCTATCCTTTGTCAACAAACATAACATCCCGATAATTCCTTAGCATACTCTCATGGCTAGAAGGAAGTCTAAGACATCCAGAAGGTAGTGAAACCTCAAATTTCAGGGAAACCCTAGAATGAAAAGGAAAAATATCGCTCAATGAAAATTTAGGGGAGGGTGAGGAAACTTAGGGTTAACCCTTAACAAGTTTAGTTCATTGTAAATTCCCATCGAGACAAGATCCCGAAGCCAATGAAAAAACATGGTCATCAAACCAGATTCATGAGAAAACAAGGAAGGAATAAATGAAAACATGAACTCATACAAAAGCTAGAAGTACAAAGTAATCAATACTCTATAAGGAACCATTAAAGGACCCTATCAGACTAAAAAAAGACCAGTAAACAAAATGAAAATCAATAACAAGACCTGTTATAGTTGAAATTAACACACTTGGTAGATCATGTTTTTATGGCCTTCCCTGTTCCTATGCAAACACTTTGGAGCCCTTTGCTAAAAAATAAATTTTAATGATCCAAGAACTCCATTAAAAAATCCCTATTTATTGGTATATGTAGGTCACAAGCTTAGATACCGCATGTACATGCATCTTGCTCCACTCCGACCTGCGTACATCAAGAAATGTACCAAAAAATAAAACATTTGGAGTTTTCCAGTGAGTCACAAATAACTTGACTATTAACCTTCCATATGACTAGAAATGCTTTGATTGAACCCTTCACTTCCAATTGAAGGGATATATATTGAGCCTCTTCAATGCATTAGAGGAGGAGAACTTATGAGAGCAAAGAAACTATAGTGGAATTGTGCCCCATTCATGCATGCTTGAGTCTGCATCCGTTTTGTCCTTTTGAGCATCCATTGATGATTTTCCCAAGATTTCCATTGTATTGTGAGCTTGACATTGATACAGAGGATTGAAGTGGTGGAGGCATGGGTGGAGGACTCATTCTCTCGATTTCGACGAGGTGTCGACATATTTTGTCACTTGTACCTATGTTTATAATTAATAGAAATATCCATTTCTCATCCATTGTATGTGTGTAACTATGAATATTCTTATCCATGTATGTAATGGATTTGATTTATACATATTGGATTTATATATGATAGAGTAGACCTAACACTTGATATCTATCATGCTTATCTATTTCATTGTTGTTGGGAATGGAATGTAGGTGCAAGTGTGGTTGAAAAGCTCAATGGGGATCTACTACAATCGTCCGGGATAAGGTACGCTATTCATCCCTTAGTGTTAGATTTGTTTATCTCTATTGCATATGGAAATGGATTGATTTATGGTTTCATACTGTCTATTTTGGTCTACCCCAATCCATAGGAATTTTTCTCCGTAACAGATTTGGCGACTCCATTAGGGATTTTCCTTTTTGGTGGGGTTGTGGGTGCATTTTTTCACTCGATTTTATCTCTATTTCTCCCCGTTTCTGTTTCACATTTAGTAGTATGTTCATCCATTGACACTTCCCTAGAGTGGTTTGACCCTTGGCCTTCTTGTTACACGGGTTAGAGTATGTATAGTCATGTATATACATAGGTTGTCCTCTACCTAGTCGTGTACATGCGCTACTATTCTTTGAAGAATCACATAAATTCTCCCTTTTGGTTAAGTTTTGATGTGGGAAGTTTTTGGGTGGGTTGTGGGTGTTGCTGGGTCTTCTTGGCTACTGATTTTGTATGTTGACTGCTTCTTTTGTGACAAGAGACCCTTTTTTCATTGATTTTTTTTTAAAGTAGTTCTATTTATTTATCTCCCTTTTTGTTTTTCCATTAGTGCATTAGTATTTTTGTCTCAGTGCCTTGATTGGATTATGTTTGATGCTTCATGCAGAGACTAATAATTTTAATGAATTTTATTGCATTTTCATTCTTTTATATTGAAAATAAAAAATAATTATATAGTTGCATTCTTACTTGCATCTCACATATGGATTTAAGGAGGTACTTGCATTGGACTACTTGGATGAGAGTTTTGTTTGGGGTTTCATATAGGAAGGATTGCATTGGCATTTGGAAAGGAATGAATTTTTATGCACCTCATGTAGTGGCATACCCCTTTTTCATATTCAAGAAAAATTGCACTTGCCATCATTTGTTAGGTGTGCATATTTATTTCACTGGTGAGTCATAACATCACTAGTTGCACGCTCATTACCCTTGAGTAATTAAAGCCCTTAAAATTAACACTTAACTTAAACTTTATTAAAAAAAATTATTTGATAGAGGTGCACCAACAATATTAGGTTGTAGAGTCTTGGAATAGGGTGCCGTGAGTAATTTTTTCCAAGACTACAAAACAAAACAATTAGATGTCTATCGAGGTGAGAAGAGAAATGCTTGATATAATTAGTGTTCTCAGGAGCCTCCTCTTACAAAGGAGTTAAGCATGAGGTAGATTACATGTTTGTGGTGGGGATAAACCCTTTCCTCTCTCTGTGCAGCGCTGGATATATTTCCAGGATCTTATTCGTATATGGGGGATTTTGAGGAACCTGTGGTGCTTTAGAGATTCGAGCTTTGTTACCCTACCCATATGGTAGATCCGACCTGCTACTGTCTGCTTGAGCATTGTTTATATTGGGGTGACCTTAGTTTCCTTACCTAGATATCGCAGGGGGTACTTAGAGAGGTTATTTTGTGAGTGTCTTGGCTAGGTAGGGGTCAGACAACACAGTCGCTTTATGCATTGAATATCAGGGCCACTATAATTGGTTACACACCTCCACTTATAGTGTATGGGAGTTTTAGGCCTCTCCTAGGCGAGACATACCTGCTACATTCGGGAGCTCACTTATCCTCCCTATTGGCTTGTTTGCATCTGACCTATATTTGTTTAGGGGTGTGCTCTTTGTGCGCTAGTTGGATTTAGGGATCAATGTTACTTGAATATATTTATGTTCTCTTGAGTTTGTGTCCCTTTAAATTAAACATTCATAATATCGCTACTAGTATCTTGTCACCCACTCCAGGTCCTAGTGCGAACCCTGGTGTTGGACCAGGGGGTACCGCAACCCCCTACCTTGCTCATAGATTTGGGAGTGGTCATATTCCACCATATACTCCTTTTGTGGGAGGATTTTAACTTCCTTCCCCCATTCTTAAAACCACAGTTTGTTCTCATGGGGGTGGTAGTTGATACGTAAACATTGGGTCTACACCTTACATTCCTGCTTATATCCCATCGTCCACCACACTGTTTTCCTTTGAATGGAGTTGTCATGATAAATCCTCCCTATATCCTATAGTTTGGAATATTTACTGACTATTTTCAGTTGTTTTGGACTAATATTGTCATCATGTAGGGTCCATTTGGCCCACGATATGTATAATTTTGAACTGACATATAGGATAGGATCACTTTTTTGTATGCATCATGCATCGTCCTATGACCATGTTTCCTTAACTATAGGTACGAACCCACTTTGTAATGTTATAGAACCTTCACACTACTACTAGAAGTGGTATTACGTAAGTGGTAGAGCCTTCCTATTCATTGGTTCCCTAGCTAGATCCCTCTTTTCCATTTTGTACCCATGCTGTGAGTACTCCTTTAGTTTTGGGAGTATAAGGCCGCCATGTCTTTGAGGAAGAACCTCATATTCTTTCTTGAACTTTATGTTGTCCTTATCCCACAGGGACTCCCATTTATATCAAGTTGTAATTGAATTTGATACATATGCTTGTTATATTGAGCTTTATGTCGGCTCCCTGCTTCAGTTTTATGAGCAATATATCCCAAGCTTGCCTCAATTCTAGACAAGCAAACACTTTCATATATCTTTTGCAGCTTGATTACCCCATACCTAAAGGATACATCCCCTCGAGTGTCCTTATGCTGCATGTGCTTCCTTGCATTGAGCATAGGTATGTTCCATTGCTTGGAACTAGTTTGCTTGCTGGTGACACTCATTTCCTCTTACTTTTGTGCTATAGAAAGTTTTATTCTTTTTCAAGCCTCCCAATATGAAAAAAACAAAAAATATAAAAGAACATAAAAATCTGGATGGGAAATGATGTTACTTTTGGCAGCAGTCGTTTCATGTCTACTTTGAATAGAACACTGTATATTCCATCCATTGGTTGGGTTATTAGTATGAATTTATGAGTTGTACTCGTTATTCTAATTTTTCTCCACCAACTGGTTATGCTTCCAGTCCCTATGGAGTCTCTGTTGATGCCTCCTGTGTCACAGATTTGTCCAAGTTTTCATGTTGAGTCTATGTTTCCTATGAGTCTCCATCTGCCTTATGCTCTTTTTCAAAAGAAGTTTTATCTCGAGTTGGACTTTCCTTATTTATCTTGTCTTTGCATGTCGTCCATTGCTGATACACTTATTGGTTCATGTAAATCATGTTCATCTGATTTCTTCGATATTATCTAGTGCTTCTGAGTACCTCTTGTTGGTTGATGGGGGGTGCCTCAATTCCCTCCTTCCAGCAGATTCCATTCCATCAGCTTCATATCATTTATTTTGGAATAGGGATCTAGATTCCATTGAGTGCCTTGAGGCTTGCAGTCATTAGTGGCAATTTCTCTCACCATTAGCAGCTTTGGGAATACATCAATTTCCCCTAATTGATGGGCTCTCTTAAGTGTTCAACCTTAAAACATATATTCACACTAGTTTCATTGTACTATGTACCTTGATTACCATTATCATTATTGGTGGGATATCTCATGTCTGTTAACGGTATACATCAATGATAGGTAATCGAATGATGGTCCATCATGTTCGACCTCAACACCTTTATTCGCATGATGGGACATGTACCAGTAGAGGTTTGTGTAGAATACCTCCAATCTTGGGGGCATTCCATATATGCCACCTCCTTGATCATGCCACTATCCATGAGATGTCATCTCTCATGCCTAGATTCCAATGTGCTATCAGATATCTTCATTCAATATGGAGACCTTATTTCACTATATATTGTACATGGCAATGACCACATGTGACATATGTCTATTATTCCTATCCGTGGCCATTGTACTATTATGTATCCTGTGTTGCTACACTCCATATTTGCAGCCACATGCTAAGATGTATCATTGTATTGTATTGATGAGTGGTTGGTTTTTCCACTTGAGTCTTCATTACTCCACTTCTGGGATTGTCATAATGTATTTCATCCATCATGTTACCCCTCTGACCTCACACATTAGGGGGAGTCTGTTATAGTTTATTTTACCACACTTGGTAGATCATGTTTTTATGGCCTTCCCTGTCCCTATGTAGACTCTTTGGACCCCTTTTGCTCAAAATAAATTGATAATCCAAGAATCCCTTAAAAAATCCTTATTTATTGGTATATGTGGGTAAAAATCTTACAGATCACGTTTGCATGCATCTTGCTCCACTATGACCTACGTACATAGGGAAATGTGCCCAAAACTAAAATATTTGTATTTTTCCCCAACGAGTCTCGAATAACTTGACTGTTGGCCTTCCATATGCCTGGAAACGCTCTAACTCGACCCTTCACTTCCTATTGAAGGGATATATATTGAGCCTCTTGGATGCATTAGAGGAGGAGAACTTATGAGAGAAAGGAAACTATAGTGTATATATTGTCTTATTAATTACATGCTATGTTGATTGAGACTTGATCATTTTTATGTCATTTTTCATCTAAATGAACTAAGCATTTTTTGTTTTTGTCTTTTTTGTTAATTTTCATTTTAGAAAACATGGACTACAGTAGGTGCTTTTATGACTAATTTGGAAGCATTAAGAAAATATTTCTTCTTTCATAATAAAAATTATTATCTATCAATTCCAAAGAGGTTTTAATTTCATCGGTATGGCATAAAACAAACAAAGTAACTCGTATGTTTTACAATATCTAGAGTATTAACAATCTCTTAAAAATGAGAGATAAGGCATAAGACATGATGAAAGTAATGCATCTTACTTCCTTTTGGTTATTCTTTTCCATGTTTCTAATAGTGTTTTTTGAAAATTTGTTTACACATAAATATGTGAAGGACAAACCTGTTCATAGGCCAAACTGGCACAATAGTCAACTAAGAGACAACCCAATCCAAAAGATTTTAAAGACTGCTCTCAGTCGTTAGATAGTTGTCTCTGATTAGATTAAGGCCCCATTTCCTTCTCTTAAATCACTCCCAATTACAGGAGCTGACTCAAAGGAAAGAAAGTAAAGTCAATATTTGTTAGCTGAATGTATACTACAGTTATGAATATAAAAAGAAAAATGTTAACAAATTGTTACTGAGTTAGTCCACATGTTATACAACTGATAACGAAGAATTTGTCTAGTTAAACCAATTAATATACATGTACAGGAATAAATGATAAAAAAAATGTTAACAAACTAAACCAGTCATATAAATTACAATATAGACACATATACATCCATGATAAGGTTTAAATGATAATTTGACAGAGTGCAAATATGAAAATCTGATTCAATCTATTTTCTATGAATTAAATGAACAACTAACACACACATATCCTATATACCCTATCCTGATCAAGAGCATGATAATATTAATCCCAGAATCAACTTGCGATTAATGATACTGTGCAGAAAAATACTGAAAACTTCAGAAGAAATTCTAAGAAAGAACAAGACAACACACAGAAATAGTATATCACATATATTTAAATGATAACATCAAAATTTAATATATGACATGAATTTGCAAGTTAAACCAGCATAGATCAACAACTTAACATGACGCGTTTGCACATTTCTTCAAATAAAGTAACAAAACATAAAGACTGAGAAAAGAAATCACAAGATCATCCGATACTACAAGTACATCTCCATAGTAAAAATACTGTAAATATGCTTATAAATATCTTCAGTTAAAGGATGCTGCAACTACTAACCAGAAATTGTCTTAGCTATAGAGAAATGTCAAAGTGACCTGATCCTACCCAGTCCCTTTCACGAATCATCGACCCCTTATACTGTAAACCTTGTTTCCTTAAATACATTCAATGTCGTATAGAGATAGTTCTAGGAAATAGGAATCTACATCATTGTAATCTTAACCAATTTCATCCAAAAAGAAAAATGACAAATGAAATTGTCATTTTCTATATATGTTACGATATCTTGAAATGGAAAAGATTCGGCCTATAGTGCTAAATCAAAAAAATTATGAAGACACTAGTAAATTAGTGACACTTGGGAGACAACATATCCACAATTGAAAACGGTTTCAACTGATTCGTTCATAATTCTTCGGAGATAATCCTGAAAATGAGTGATCATCAAAATCCAGGAAAGGCACATTTGGAAAACCAACCAAATCATCTGTAACATCAAAATAGTAAGAATTAACACAAAACACGAGGGTAATTAAACTGAATTACATAATCCACTAATTAACTCAAAAAAATACCTAGAAAACAAAAATAACTTCATATCATTTGCTGCTTCTACTTACATAATTCAAACGTGAAATTATTTTCTAGACATCTGTACAAAAAGTGAGTATCCCAAAATGCTATGGTCTAACAGGGGTATTGTAAACCTGTATGTTCACACCAGTCGCCGGAATTTGAGAAAATGGAGCCTATGAGGGACCTTTAAGATGCATCAAAGTGACCTGGGCGTTTAGCTCACGAAAACTTTCTTTATTTTTATGATTCTCATGTTGAAGTTTTAGAACCCTCCGGATTAACTAGTTCTTGTGTCTTTTCAGACGCAAGATGCATTTATCAGCTGAATCAGATTTCTCCTGCAACGTCATATTCTCGGCCTTCATAGAATCACTATGTGCCACTATCTCCATCATTTCTAGCTCCATTTGACATATCTTATTAAGCAAGCAATTGACGAATAGTGGGTGAACTGCTTCACTAATTTGATATGAACTAGGTAGATTCCCTTCAACAGATTTTCTTTTGATTTGAGGATCTGGTACAGAGTCCATTTGGGGATCCTTATCAGAAATATGAGGGATGTGTTCTACTGGGTGAGTCACAGGCTCGGGTTCCATATCAGGGCCATCATGCAGGACAGGTCCATTCTCCTCATCATCAAATACAACTGTTTCTATGTCTTTATTATTCTTCACAGAGGGTTTAACAGAATTGGCTTTGGCCACCATACTCCTAGTAAGTATGCCCATAACCTTAACACTTGGCGTCTTACTCATCTGTCTGTAGGGTTTATCATCACGGTTTGGGGTTACCGGGGAAAGGTTTATAGATTCCCTCCTTCGCTTAGACCGCATAGGAGAGCTGAGACTTTGCACAGGAGAGGGAACACAACCCTTGTGAACACTAGGGCTTACATGATCAGTATGGTTTGGCAGAGGATTACACGTAGGTGGAGTTGGGATTTCACAAGGCTGCTGATGTCTGGAACATTCCTCTTCACAGCTCAATTGGCAGTGGAAAAATGCCGTGAAACCGTTTTGCTCAAAAAAATGTTCCTAGGACTGATTCCGTTTGGACAGCTCCATTTCCACTAACATTCTAACAAGACCATGGTGGAAAAGAATCCGACCGATATTCTTAGGCCCTTTCTTGATGGCCGCAAACATTTTAGTCATGCTTTGAACTAAGTAATGGGGTAAATTGATAGGCCAACCAAGAAATACAGTCATTAACCTAAGGTGATAAACATACGCAGAAGAAAGACGGCCCTCGCAAGTAACATACCTGTGAATGAACTCCAACACAGGTCTCCATTCCCTTGTAAAATACTTGCGTAACACACCAGCCCTGAAAGACACTTCCTGACCGGGGTTTTTTAGCATTTGCCTCCACTTGGTGGATTTCATTTGTTTATACTTAAACCAGCATTCACTTGATAAAGGTAGGTCCGTGGCCAAGGCGACTGTGCGCTCATCCATTGTGAACTGAAGGTTAGCCACCTTGGCTTTGCCATCAACCAATGAGAGGGCAAACAATCTAGTAAATTCAGGGTTCAAGTCTGTGAATTTGTGGAAAAAGGGAAGCCACCCGACTGCTTCTACTTTGGATAGGAGTTTCGGATCCTCGTCAAGAAGCTTGGTATTATTAGGTTCAACCCTGACGACTAGGGCCATGGCTACGAGTGCGAATGCACACAGTTGCGCACAGAGGAGATACAACGGACTGCAATAACCCAGAACACTGGAGAGAGACCATTCAGAACACAAGCCAAGCAAAAACCATGGAAAATGAAATCCGACTTCTTCATAAAGAAAATATGACATGAATAAACTCACACAGAAACCCTGTAAAATCAGCATGAGCAAACAGGAATGATTATACAGATAGGTGATCAAAATAATGACTAAAGATGGTGAAGCCTCCAGAACAACCTCGCTCTACCATAATTTATTCGGTATAATTGAAATACAACCACGAATTGAATGAAGAACAGGTGTTCAATGGGAAGGAAGACACGACGTTACACTCGTACTGAAATTGAATGTCGTTACAGAGTTTCATATGTGTTGAATGATGACATAACAGTCCTCAATCAAGTGGATCAGATTCGGGGAGGACGATCCGAATGGAACTGACTATAAACAGAGAACCAAGGGCGTTACAACACAGACCTTGCTAAGTCATAATTCAAACCTTTGAAAATGGTGAGTATGCTGCATAAAAACACGTATCTCATAAGCCATTATATCAACTCCAACCATTAAATGCAGAAATAAAAGCCACGTATGGTGAACATTACGAAGGTCAAGATTAAATGCTTTTGGTTGGATTGAGCATAATTCGAATATTGGAGGATAAACCTTAGTGATAAAGATTTGCATGACTTCGATGAGGTACCCAAATGCGAGATAGTTAGCCTTCCAAATTCTATAACCTTGTTAAATCTTCCATTAAAACACAAATAAAACATACCAAATGATGAATATTGAAATAAGGTCTAGGCCCAGTTATGGTGAAAAGCATGTAAACCAAGAAGTGCCTATCCCCTAACTTGAGTCACAAATCCATTCAATATAATAGTTTTAATATAGTGATTTTGCCAAATAACAATAGTTCCCAAGGTTATAAAAACAAATGGAATTTCACCGTTTCAGTAGCTCCTGATTTCATAAATGAAAATAAGAAATTTAAATATTATCAAGCAAAATTTTATTTTGTTTGATGAAATTTGTTTTAAACTCAAAGTTTTTATTTTGCTTGATAAAACGTTTTGAGGCTATTGGGTAAGAGCACAACAGATGGTGACTGACTGGGTGGAACAATTATCTCTGTTTTATTGACCTAAAATCATGCAATAAAATAATTATATCCCTCATGTATACCACTGCAGAAGTCAAATTTTAGCACCTTAAACAGATTCAGGAATTTCATATTTCTAAAGCTTACCAGAAATTTACACTTTTAATTATTTATTTGATAAAGATCAGGTCTCTCACAAAAATCAGTCCAAACGAAGTAAGGCAGTAGGTGGCTTGGTTTTGAAGAATAAAGTCTCGATACCACAAGCATGGCCCTGCTGCCAGCAGGTGTCCATAGCCTCGATAGGGTTGCTTTAAAGCCCAAAGAATGCCAGTATCCCATCTACCAGTTATAGATAGACAATTTTGGTTAGGTTGAAACGTTACTATCATTTTCTCTTCTTTTTTTTGTTTGATTTTTTTTTAAAACACCTGAAGACCACGGTTCTAGCTTGGTAACTAGGTAGTAACCATGTCAGTCACCAATCTACACTACAGTAAATAAATCGGCTCGTGATGAGACCTTTTATCCCTTAGTGTTTTGTCCAAGGGCCATTGTCCCGGCTTGGTGATTGGAAGCGACAATGTTACTAAACGCAAATCTATGATCCTGAACAGAATGGCTCATTTTGAGACCCTCTGTCCTTCCACTAGTACAAAAGCGCGGATTTTTCCACGGAGGTTTTCCACGTTTCTTACTTTTTGGTGTAAAATCCGATGTAAGAGGAACGAGGCGTCGTTGTATCCACCCCTAGCCATCGCTGTATCCACGCCTGGACTCTTAGACGTCGATGTATCCATGCCTAAACTCTTGGACGTCGTTGTATCCATGCCTGACCGTCTCTATAGCGATGGCACCGTATCAGGGTTGGGCATGGGAAATCTTCTCACATACCATCCCTCCCACTGTCACTTCATTATGAATGCACAAGGCTCGTTTACTATGAAGAAGGTGGGATAATTACTATTGTGATTCTAAAAGGCTGGGGAGCAATGCACACCATTGGTTTCAACTTCGAATTTGTCAAGGTTTGCGGAACACACCTTTAATGCTTGCTTTAGTTTTTTGAATTGGGTAGTTTATGTGGGGTCTGGGATTTCCTTTGGTTCATTGGAAGGCCTTATTATGGTGCTTGGAGGTGATTAGTTTTCCTTTTTTTGCATTTCCCCCTTGGACTTGTACATGTTCCCTTCATTAGCAATATAAGTAAGCATGCTTGTTGGTATTGGATTCCCAACATAAAAGACAATGGAGATGACATTAAAACAATAGCATTGGGAGATGACATTAAAAAAATAATCTTGGCTTTGCCCTCAAAATCTAGGGAGAATGAAAATGCATTGAAAAATTAATATTGGATTCTCGAGTAACTTTTATATTAACTTAGAGATGAAGATACACATGGCATTGATACTAGTCACTAAAGTTAAGTGGAACTTCATGCTGGTGATATGTTTTTGTAGTTGTTGAAATTGACAAATATTTGGATGAACACATTGATTTCATTATATATATAGGGTGTGAAGTTATTCATTAGATACATTTGGACTTGACAACATCATGGGAATGTAAAAATTCCTTAAACCAATTAGATAGAATGCTAATATTCTTACATAGAATATAAGGATAAACTTGTATTATAATGGATAACCCATTTTGTAGTGACGATAGCTTGAAACATAATTCTTCTTCCATACAAGACAAATGAAAAAGAAAACAAAGATTGTCAAAGTTCCATTTTATTGTGTAAGTCTCTCTTCTAAATTTCATATAGCAACTTTCAATGTGTTTATAAATAATAGTAATAATAATATAATTTAAGGCCATAGCCTACACAAATGCCAAATTGACATACAAGACCCCCTTGTTTGTGGGGAAAGGGACCCCTCCATGTAATGTTTTGATTGTTCAATCTACGGAGGTGTACATACCCTACCTCCTACAAATTTAAATATATGATCTCCAAGGAGGAAACACATGTTCTTAACTGTTAGGCCCACCCATGTTGTACATGATGTCCATAGTTTCCCTATCATAATAATGAGCCATCTAGTTTAGTGGGTTGTCTCAACCAATTCAAGCAACTTGTTTAAAGGTGGATATTGTTGTGAGGTCTTTGGTTCTAGTTTGATTAGAGTTCTAGTTTGTTTGAGTCCCTTCGACTACTATTGTGACAAGAGATCAAGCCACCCTCCATTTGAATATTCTAAGAAAGGGGAGAAAATTACATCCCCCGCCCCTATATATATATATATATATATATGTTGCACATGTATGCGTCTCCCCATAAAAAAAACCCTTGCACCCTTTGTTTTGGGGACGTAGGGATGCCTAGGAAATGTTCCAAAATGTATCAGGACTTCATCGGGAACACCAAGACTTGCTGGCCATACCCTTGACAGTTCAGGTAGATTTCAAGGATGTTTAGGGTATAGTCCCAACGCCCCTCGAAAAAATTAAGGATGCTAGGTTACCGCTTGCTGCAATCCATGGTTTTACCCTTAGCAAACTTTACAAATCTAAAATTAAAACCTGTGGTATCCCCCACTAAAGCTATTATACCCTAAAACCTAACCCTATACTACTAGTGGGATTAATTCTCCATTGTCACACCCTTGCATTTGTTCTCATCCAAACCCTCGCTATAGGCTCTCTCACTCTCCAACAACCTGTTGCATGCCTGCATATAACAAGAACACATCAAACATCACCACTCCACTAACCTACAATCAATCAATAAATATGGAATCGAGTCATTGACATCACTCATCTTTTTTTTATATTTGTGACTTGTCATTTGAAATGAATTAGCCATGGCCCAACCACAACCCAACAAACAAATATAGTCAACAAATAAGTTATTGGATTTCAATTTCAATGTTGAATGTAAATGTAATTGATATAAACTATAATTCAATGTTTTAACAAATTAACATTGATATTTATATTGAATAAGAAAATTTTAAGGATCCATAATTTTTTTTTTAAGTGTAAAAACTTCATGGATCTTATTAATTCTTAAATTTCCAACCATAAAATGTTTAGCAATAATTTTGTAATAATATTCAAGTTTGTAAGGATTTTATATAGTTTATGGATGATTTAGATGATGTTTAAAGTAAAATATTTTGATTTCCTAAAATTTGGGCAAATCATTAAAAAAAAATTCAACAAATATTTACAGAAACCCAGTATCAAAGAATTAAGAATTAAATGTTCATTACCATTAACAAAATTATCTAAATTCTTAAATTTAAATTTGACAAA
>LPNX011084107.1:175768-287507 GCA_001517045.1 Pseudotsuga menziesii
TTCTTCTCATAGAGTTTTCTTACCAAGACACATGAGCTCTTAACAAAACAATAGCTCTCTAACTCTTCCTGTTTGCACATGAATCTAGTACTAGTTGTTATTGTTGAGAGCTAATTATGTGCACAAATCCTTAAACTAGTCCTTAAAGTTTCCTGTAAATTTATCATCTCCGCACTCACAATATCTTCAGGAAGGCCATACCTGGAAATACCTAGGCTATCAATATTTTACTAATATCCCCTACCTTGCTTGTGAAGAGGTGAGGGTTAAACTTGGCCATCTTGGTTAGTCTATTACCTGCCACCAAAATCCTATCAGTTTGTCTGGTTGTTTGAGGAAAACATGTCACAAATTCCATGTAAACACTCTCTTATTATTATGAATAGGTAAGGTCATTGGCATTCCAATGATGGATTCCTCTTTGAAATGTTTAATAGATATATCTTGCATGTGCTTGGTTGCGTATTGATTTGTGCCCTTATTCATGTTCTAGGAGACATGGGCATTTGCAAACTGCCAAGTGTACTAGAAGACCAAATGTGCAAAGGTGGATAACTTCACAAATCACCCTTAAATAGGCTCAACCACCCCAGGGGTTGATGACCTCAGACCATGTAATGGATGCCTTCGAACCCTAATGTGGCCCCTTTTATGATAAGGATCCAAGGACCTTAATGATGAGGAAAACAAATATTCAAGAACACACCCGGCAAATAGGGTCTCGAAGGTTAAGGAAATGGGATGCACCAGGCAAATAGGGACTTGAAGGTTTTTTATATGCAAAAAATTAGTTGTCTCAGGTTGTCTAAGAGTATTAAAAAAAACTGTAACTACCATACTCCAGGGCCAATTTGTGTTTCTTGAGATATTAAAAACTAGATACCCATACGTGAATAATTACAACGTTATACATTTACTATTACATACATCGTTTCCTCCCCACTTGTGAAGAAATTGTCCATAATTTTTAGAAAGTGTTGTTCAAATATAGCCTGGGATATCCCTTTGGCTCAAGATGGCAGGTTCCCTATTGACCTATTAAATATGATGTAGTTTGCCTATTCTATGTTGAATCTATTGATGTAGTTTGCAGCTCTGCCTCTGCTCTATCCAAAATGTGTCCTCTCTTGAAACTGGGATCTTTCTCAGAGACACTTTCCATAGACCTGCCTGGAGCAATGATAAAATTAAAGATAGCCATGTACTATGCCTTAAGAATAACCAACCCCTTTCCTTCACACTATGCTCTTTGTATAATGTTTGAAGCTGAGAGAGTATATCTAGAATGATATTTTCCAGCTATGATAGCTCCCCTGTATGGCCAGAATGAACATTATGGCGCAGAATTCTGCTAAAACTTATGAAGTATTCAATTTCAATCCATGAGAAGAACTTCCAAATGAAATAGGGATGGAAGACTTGCACAAACTTCTTGGATATTTAAGCACCCTGAATATGTAGCTTTCACTTTCTCAAATTTAAAGCAACCTTCTCTATATTCCAGGAATATATATGAATTATATCAATAAGATGGATCGTCTTTATATGGTTTATGGCAATGTCTAAGTGTAATTTTTGATAGGTTGAACAATCGGAAAGCCAGGTTAGCATGTGCTGCACGTGAATCACGCACTCCTGATGGTGAAAATATGATTGATAAGATTTATCTACCGAGGTCTTCTCTAGCCATAAGTGGTGAGCACAACACTATTATGGGTTTCTATGAGTCACCAGAGAGAAACAATGGTGAGGACTTTTATGGAGCATTGGCAGGCCCTAGGAGAGGAAATAAGTCTGCAAGGTTTTCCACACCTATAAATTCAAGGTCATCTGCTGAAGATCTACATGGTATGTCTACATCAGATTTTGACTTTTCTGACCATACAAGGGTTACTCCTTCCTCTAGGCATTCTACAACAGTGAGATTTGTCAAGTGTGAAGTTGGTCAGTTCGTCTCATTAAGAAATGATGATGGGGATGAAATTGCGTATGGGATTGTTTTCCAAGTAGAAGGAATATGGCATGGTAGGAAGATGGATGAGCAGGGTCTTTGTGTTGTGGAAATTAAAAAGCTTAATGTTGAGAGATGGGCAAGGTTGCCACATCCATTGGATATCTCTGGAAACACCTTTGAGGAAGCTGAAGCCCTGAATGGTAAAATGATAGTTGTTTGGGATACACATAAAATACTTCTGATGACTTCAAATGTACAAGAGTAATCCGATAGTGATATATGCATGTGAAATACAAAAAGATACAGGAAAGTGTTCCAGCTAGATTGATAAACAAGGATATGGTTCTATGAGCAAGTTCTTATCTTTTATCATTTATGCAGGTCTTCATGATCAAAATGCAACTAGTGGAACTTTGCCTAGTCTGCCCGTCATAGGTATAGCATCCCTGTCGCTATTCCCGGGGTTTGAATTTAAAAAAAAAAACTTATACAAAGTGTGGATATAGCGACGGCTAGGCGTGGATACAGTGACGACCAGGCGTGGATACAACGATGACTAGGCATGGATACAGCGACGGCCAGGCATGGATACAGCGATGGCCAGGCGTGGATACAGAGACGGTAAGGCGTGGCTATAGAAACGTCTTATTCCTAGATTTGCATTTTTTTTTAAAAAACCTTATACAGAGCGTGGATACAACGACGACCAGGCGTGGATACAAAGATGGCCAGGCGTGGATATAGAGACGGCTTAGACATCTAACGAAATATAGAACATTGTCTCTCTTGCAACGCAAATTAGGGGTCATCTCTATTGCGATGGAATTGTTTCCACGGAAACAAAAACACTTAGCCATGGCAATATCCACGCTTTTCCGTGGATATTGCCACGTTTTGCCATGGCAAAATTGATCACTTGTACTAGTGTTCAGACTATTTAAAAAATATTCAAATCCAACCATGGCCAGATTGTGGTTATATTTAATCTCAAATGAGATTATCTTAGTAGATGGGGAGGAAAATCTAATTCTCTTTACGAGAGGGGGTGGCGTAAAAGACATGAACAGATAATCCTTGACAAGTACTTCCCTAATCCCTTTGGAAAAATCTTTGCGGGGGCTCATCTTATTAATTTATATTTATATGATTTAGGAGCTTCTGGTAAAATTTAGAAAGATGAAAAACTGTTCACTGTTCAAGATGTAAAATAGTCATTAGTGAACTTCTAAAGGAAGCATGGTAATACTGAGGATAGTAACGATCATGACACATGATTTGTAAGTCGACCACAAGATTTGATGAAAATTTAGCAGCTAGAGATTAAATGAATTGAACACTTTGAAAAATTATGCAGATGAAACAACAAATAGACGCTAGAGGATATTCAAAACAAACCAATAAAATGAACACACTAAAAAGTTTCACAAACCAAGAAAATAACACACGGTATATACAGGATAATCCCCTAAGGGGTATCAGCAGAAATATTTTTTAATTAGATGGCCATTTACCGAATGGTTCTCAATGTCTCCCTCCAGTGTCTGTAACCTGAATGTGCTGGGACCAAGTTTTTCTATAATGATAAATGGTCCCAGCCACAGGCATTGGAACTTAGTATGTTTTCCTCTTTCTTCATGCTCTTTGTCCCATTTCAAAACTAGGTCACCTAATTCAAAATCTCTACTAGATGATTTTCTGTGATCGAACCAATGTTTCACTATCTTCTGGTGTTGGTCAATTTTTTTTTTGGCTAACTCTCTTTCTTCCTCCAGTTTAAGTAGAGTATTAATATAATGTTCCATGGCAGAACATCTTGTTTCCTACACTGACTGGGAGAGCTGTAGAGAGGGTAAAAATAGATGGGGAGGTAGAATAGTTTCTTTGCCGTATACCAGGGAAAAGGGATAATTACCTATGGTAGCTTTGGGAGTCACTCTGTTAGCGCACATGGCATTTGATAAGGCTTTGTGCCAATTTCTATGATGATTAACCACTGTGCGTTTTAGGATCTTGATTAATTTTTTGTTGGAGGATTCAGCTAACCCGTTACCTTGAGGATAGTAATTAGCTGAATACTTTAATTTTATACCCTTTTCCAATGCGTATTCTGTTAATTTTAAAGAAGAAAAATAGGTTGCATTGTCAAAAATCAAAGATTCTGGAACGCCAAACCTGGTGACAATAGAGGAGTCAAGGAAGGATATCACATGTTCTAAGTTAATCACTCGCAAAGGAATGGCTTCGACCCATCTAGTGAAATAATCAGTGGCTGTCAGAATGTACTTGTGCTGTTGTGAGGAAGCCGGTGTATTTGGACCAACAATGTCCAAACCCCATTGTTGAAATGGAACTTCAACAATAACAGGCTGGAGAGGTAATGCTGCTTTTTTAAGTCTTACGTCTGCTCTCTGACAGTCCTGAAATTTCCTAGTAAGTGCATATGCATCCCTGAACAAAGTAGGCCAGTAATAACCAGCTTTGAGTACTTTATGTGCAGGGGTTTCCCCACCAAAGTGTCCTCCAGCTGGCCCTGCATGTAGTTGAGACAACACACTATCAGCTTCATTTCTTTCTAAACAATGAAGGAGAACCCCTTCGAATTTTTTTTTGAACAGAATGTTATCAATCAGCTGATAAGGGGTAGATCTTAATCTCAAATCCCTTTTGCTATGTGAGTCTAAATGTTCAGGAGCATTTCCATGCAATAGAAAAAACTTAATGTCATGATACCAGGAATCAGGGGGGGCCGAGATTGGAAAAACTTCCCTTTCAAATAGAGAATGTTCATCAATAAAGTGCAGATCAGATTCAGACATGTCTAAATATGGCTGCCAACTTACAAAGTCCCTGTCCTCTGACAATCTTCAAAGGCTTGATTTCCAGGTCATACTCCTAAAGTGTTGTGACCCAATGGGCTCGCTTTTCACCCAGGTCCTTTTGCACCAAAAGATTTCTGACTGCGGAATACAACACAATAACCTTGGTATGAGACTTCAACAAATAAGGCCAAAAATGTTTTACTGACTTAAAAACAACAAATTCTTGCTTGTCTACTTCTGGATAATTGAGCTATGTGCCGTTAAAACCGAAACTTGTTAAAGAAATGGGAGCTTCATTGTTTTCCTGATTTTTTTGCATTAAAATAGCGGCATATGAAGAGTCAGAAGCAAAAGTGTACAAAATAAATGGTTTAGAGAAATCCGGGCTTGTTAAGGTAGGAGCTTCAGCAATAGCTTTTAATATATCGTGAAAGGATTGCTTTTCTTCAGTGGACCATTTGAAATCAGTATCTTTCTTAATCATCTTCTGAAGTGGTCTGACAATCTTAGTGAATCCAGGAATGAACCTGGAGACAAAATTTATTTTCCCTAGAAATGATTGCATAGTTTTCTTTCAGTGAGGCATAGAAATCTGCGATATAGCCTAGGTACGTTTAGGGTCAATATTAATACCTTGTTTTGAAACTACAAAACCTAATAATTTACCTTCTGTAACCACAAAGATGGATTTCTTGGGATTCAGGGAGATCCTGTATTTCTTGCAACGTTCAAAAACCTTTCTAAGATGTGTTAGGTGATCAACCCTGTTTTTTGAAAAAACAGTTACATCGTCTAGGTAAATGACAACAGATTGGCCGATTAGGCCTCTGAACGCAATATCCATCGCCCTTTGAAATGTTGCTCCGGCATTAATTAAACCAAATGGCATTTTCCTGTAAGCATAAGTTCCCCAAGGGGTTCTAAAGGTTGTTTTTAGCTGATCTGTTTTGGATACTAATACTTGATTGTATCCCGAGAAGCCATCTAAAAGTGAGAGCATTTCAGATCCCGAAACCTGTTGTAAGATATTTTCCATAGGGGGAACGGGATAATTATCTTTTTCTGAAACCTTGTTCAAATTCCAGAAATTGATGCATAACCTAATATCACCATTTTTATTTCTAACCGGGATGAGATTTTCCACCCACTGTGTATGTCGTATTGGAAAAATTATTCTAGCAGTGAGGAGTTTGTTAATCTCTTTCTTAACAGCTGGTTCTAGGCTAGGGTGCATTTCCTCAACTTCTGCTGGAAAGGTTTAGCCTATTGTTTCATGGGGATGACATGTTGCATTATGTTTGGGTCAAATGTTTTGAGATTGTCATATGTCCAAGCAAAAATGTCTTTAAACTCATTAAAGAGTTGCATGAAGGCTATTTTTTCTTGGGGGGTACATGTACTGCCCAGATTGACACATTGAGGATTACGTTCGGTGCCCAAATTTATGACTTCAGATTGCATAGTAGAGCTATTGGTTTTACAGTTCCTTGCACCTTTAAATTTGTCCTTCAAATCATATAACTTCTCAAGTTTAATTAAAGATTTAGGAAGAGTACTGACCTGATCAAGAGATTCTTTAATCGAACAAGGTTTGTGAATTACCGAAAAGTTGTACAGATCTTCATCATGAGTCATTTCATCGATGACTGCATCTTTGAAGGTGTCCTTCATGGTCAAAAACTTGATTACTGTTCGTCATGGTCAAAGACTCTCCAATTGACAATATTATCAGGTATGGAAGGCCTGAAAAGCAGTTCGACAGAGAAAGAATTAGCAAACATCCCTTCAAATGGAATTAACCTTGAAGAAACATTCGCTAACAGATCTTCTTCCTGATTCAAATAACGAGGAATAGAATTTATATTAAAAGCTTCAAATGATAATAATAAATTCCACACCTTTGTCTGGTAATTTCTTAGATGACCAGCAATGCAATGTATAGTGTTATGGACCTGTCTAACGATAATTTCAGAGTCTCCTAACACTACCAAAGCTTTAGCTCCTAGATCAATTACCTTTTTTAGCCCCTGAATAAGGGCTTCATATTCAGCATTATTATTAGTGCACTCAAATTCCAACCTGCAAGCAACAAAATACCTTTTTCCGTGGGGATCTATTAATAAGCAATCGGCCCCAGCCCCTTCCTTTGACTTAGATCCGTCAACGTATAGGGACCATAGTCCATTATTCAGGTCTAAATGTGCAGTATTCAGAACTGGAATTTTGTCTGAAACTTGCGTAAAATGAAAAACTTCAAATTGCTGTTCTAGATCTTGGACCGATGATGTTTCAGCCTCAAGGTTTCCAAAAAAGGAATCAACCATGTAATTGCCCATTATAGTATCAGTGAATAACACTGGATCATTTGAGTCATCTAGTTCGGTGACCGTGTGCTTCATATAACTCTCTCGATCAAATCTGATTTTGTTTGGGAGGCCATTATAAGGTAGCCATAAGTGTGACCAGTCCGTTGCAAAATATCCCTTCAATTTTTCAGACCAATCCCTGCTAAGGAATAAGCCATATGCCTCAGGGATATATGCAACAATTATGTCAATGATGAAATGGACCTGAGGGTTTGAGGCTAATCTTATCAGTACTTCATTCAAATTTCCTATTACCTTTACATTTTATTGGTCAAGTTGCACAATGCTCGTATCACATGGCACGGGGACTGCATTAAGTTTCTTGCATACCGAATATGGCATGACATTTTTCGAAGCCCCTGAATCTATCATACAATTGTGTACTTTATGATTGCAGATTTCAAATGTAAGCAGAAAAGGAGGAGTTGAGGAATCTGATTTCTTACCTATGGACGAGGCATTAACTGAAGCTTTTGTTGGATTGTCTTTGGTACTAGCAGAACTATTTTGAGTAGAGGGAGTTTTGCCATTTCTACTTAGAGAAAACCCTGGAATAATCTTGTCTCGAATCACAGGCAATTTGAGGAGTTCATAGATAGAAATATTGGCTCTAATTTTCTTCAAATCCTCAACCAGGTCATACTCTAAATCGAGAGAAGGTGTAGACTTAGTATTCGAAGATTGGTTTTTTGTTTTGACTGTTAAACTGTCATCTGTAGGTGTAGTGGAGGGTTCCCCCGAGGACTGATTTTTCTGGCTTCTAGTATTATATTGATGCTGATTGACATTCACAACAGCAACATCTTCATCGTCGGTCAATTCTGTGGTATCCCAAAAGTGACTGATAATTTGAGGAGGTTGTTCTTCATTGTTATTATCTGTGCCTTGGGTATCTTCAGAACTCTGTCCTAAAGATTGGGTTTCACTTTCAGCTAACGTTTCTAGGCCTGAAACTAATAATTTTAGGAAGCTACTGATTTCATCTACGTTACTAGCCTCAGGAGGTGGAGTTTGTTTAGCAGTTGTATTTTGGAATGGTCTTCTAAAAGGTTGTCTAAGTGGTTCTTTATTTGGAATACTTTCAGAAGTACCTTTCTTCAATTCAATGATTTCATTGGATAGCTTCTTTATGACTCTCTAGAGGCTGTCTAATTCCAGTGCATCTTGACCCTTCTTATCACGATTTGTGGTTTTGTAAGGACTCTCACTCTTTTTGCGAGAAGAAGATGCAGAATACGTGTCCACCCCAGGGTTCGTCTTAATAGCAGACATGTCCTTCTCGACCTTAATGGCTTCATCAAAGGTTTTAGTGAGAGTGGGTTTGGATACTCTCCTGACAAACATGGCCATAGACATGGGTAGGGATGAAGTATAGAATTCAATAGTGACATCTTCAGCAGGCCTTAAGGTAGCAGGGATTCTGTTTCTAAGAGTCAAGAACCGCTGGTTAAAATCTTTGACTTTCTTCTTGGTTTCCATATGGATCCTAGATAATTCCAACACCAACACAACTGGAGTCTTATCATCTCCAAACTTATTCATGAAATCCAACTCGAATTCATTCCAACTGGTAATAGAACCAGCAGTAAGTGAGAAGTACCAGGTCGAGGCTTTGCCCTCAAACGTGTAAGGGAAAAGCCGATAGACTACATCTTCATGCTCAACATTCAAAAGCCGAATTGCTAGCATGAATTTTTTAACATGGTCTTCTGCAGGCTCTTTTATCTCGGGATTGAATTTGGGCAACAATTTCTTGGGATGCTTTGGAAAAGGATGTTGATCACCTGGAACCGCGACCGCATCCTGTGCTAACCATGGCATATTGGCATTGGGGTTCGGGTTTAAATTTGCCATGTTCCTTGGTGATGGAGGTGGTGAAGGTGGTGCTTGAAAAATGTGAGGAGGTGAATGTGGCAGTGATGGGGGTCGACCAGATCCTCTTGTGACAGGTGGTCCTGAAGAGGGTGAAGTTTGATCAGTGCCTATTAGAGCCTGTCGTAATTGATGATCAGGGGAGACACCTGAAGGTTGATACTGATCTTCAGAGGTAGACTCACTATGGCGAGTATGTGGACGTATGATCTATGGAAGAGGAATTTCGGTGGGTTGGATCCCAGTGAGATTTGAATAGGCTCTAGTTAAAATCTTGCGGGATTCATTGATGACCTGTTCGAACTGGTCAAGTTCTTCAGGTGGACGGTCACTGCTAATGTTGAACTGATGAATGAGATTTCAAACAGTATCGTTCAACGGGGTCTCATCTAATTGTGATGATTGGAATGTTTGTGGTTGAGACGATGATTGTAATTCACCCGAACGAGAAAGTGGTGTAAATTGAGGAGTATAGGGTTGATCAATTTTGTGAACATGATTGTTTTCATCAGCCATTTGCTTAAGCTATCCCTCCTTCTAGCACCATTGTTGAAAGGCTGAACTGGCACAATAGTCAACTAAGAGACAACTTGATCCAAAAGCTTTTAAAGACTGCTCTCAGTTGTTAGATAGCTGTCTCTAACGGGATTAAGGCCCCATTGCCTTCTCTTAAGTCACTCCCAATTACAGGAGCCGACTCAAAGGAAAGAAAGTAAAGTCAATATTTGTTAGCTGAATGTATACTACAGTTATGAATATAAAAAGAAAAATGTTAAAATATTGTTACTGAGTTAGTCCACATGTTATACAACTGATAACTAAGAATTCCTCTAGTTAAACCAATTAATATACATGTATAGGAATAAATGATAAAAAAAATGTTAACAAACTAAACCAGTCATATAAATTACAATATAGACACATATACATCCATGATAAGGTTTAAATGATAATTTGACAGAGTGCAGATATGAAAATCTGATTCAATCTATTTTCTATGAATTAAATGAACAACTAACACACACATATCCTATATACACTATCCTGATCAGGAGCATGATAATATTAATCCCGGAATCAACTTGCGATTAATGATACTGTGCAGACAAATCTTGAAAACTTCAGAAGAAATTTTGAGAAAGAACAAGACAACACACAGAAATAGTATATCACATATATTTAAATGATAACATCAAAATTTAATATATGACATGAATTTGCAAGTTAAACCAGCATAGATCGACAACTTAACATGATGCATTTGCACATTTCTTCAAAGAAAGTAACAAAACATAAAGACTGAGAAAAGAAATAACAAGATCATCCGATACTACAAGTACATCTCCATAGTAAAAATATTGCAAATATGCTTATAAATATCTTTAGTCAAAGGATGCTGTAACTACTAACAAGAAATTGTCTTAGCTACAGAGAAACGTCAAAGTGACCTAATCTTTCCCAGTCCCTTTCACGAATCATCGAACCCTTATACTGTAAACCTTGTTTCCTTAAATACATTCGATCTCGTAAAAAGATAGTTCTAGAAAACAGGAATCTACATAATTGTAATCTTAACCAATTTCATCCAAAAAAAAATGACAAATGAAATTGTTATTTTCTATATACATTATGATATCTTGAAATGGAAAATATTCGGCCTATAGTGCTAAATCAAAAAAATGATGAAGACACTAGTAAATTAGTGACACCTGGGAGACGGCATATCCACAATTGAAAATGGTTTCAACTGATTCGTTCATAATTCTTCGGAGATAATCCTGAAAACAAGTGATCATCAAAATCCAGGAAAGGCACATCTGGAAAACCAACCAAATCATCTGCAACATCAAAATAGTAAGAATTAACACAAAACGCGAGGGTAATTAAACTGAATTACATAATCCACTAATTAACTCAAAACAATACTTGGAAAACAAAAATAACTTCATATCATTTGCTGCTTCTACTTACATACTTCAAACCTGAAATTATTTTCTATACATCTGTACAAAAAGTGAGTATCCCAAAATGCTATGGTCTAACAGGGGTATTGTAAACCTATATGTTCACACTAGTTGCCGGAATTTGAGAAAATGGAGCCTGTGAGGGACCTTTAAGCTGCATCAAAGTGAACTGAGCGTTTAGCTCACGAACTCTTTATTTATTTTTATGATTCTCATGTTAAATTATTAGAACCCTCTGGATTAACTTGTTCTTGTGTCTTTTCAGACACAAGATGCATTTATCAGCTGAATCAGATTTCTCCTGCAACGTCATATTCTCAGCCTTCACAGAATCACTACGTGCCACTATCTCCGTCATTTCTAGCTCCATTCAACGTATCTTATCAAGCAAGCAATTGATGAATAGTGGGTGAGCTGCTTCACTAATTCGATATGAACCAGGTAGATTCCCTTCAACAGATTTTCCTTTGATTTGAGGATCTGGCACAAAGTCCATTTGGGTATCCTTATCAGAAATATGAGGGTTTTGTTCTACCGGGTGAGTCACAGGCTTAGGTTCCATATCAAGGCCATCATGCGGGACAGGTCCATTCTCCTCATCATCCAATACAACCGTTTCTATGTCTTTATTATTCTTCACAGAGGGTTTAACAACATTGGCTTTGGCCACCATACTCCTAGAAAGTATGCCCGTAACCTTAACACTTGACATCTTACTCATCTGTCTGTAGGGTTTATCATCACGGTTTTGGGTTACTGGGGAAATTTTTACAGATTCCCTCCTTCGCTTAGACCGCATAGGAGAGCCGAGACTTTGCACAGGAGAGGGAGCACAACCCTTGTGAACACTAGGGCTTACATGATCAGTATGGTTTGGTATAGGATTACTCACAGGTGGAGTTGGGATTTCACAAGGATGCTGATGTCTGGAACATTCCTCTTCACAGCCGAATTGGCAGTGGCAAAATGCCATGAAACCGTTTTGCTCAAGAAAATGGTCCCAAGACTGATTCCATTTGGACAGCTCCATTTCTACTAACATTCTAACAAGACCATGGTGGAAAAGACTCCGACCGATATTCTTAGGCCCTTTCTTGATTCCCGCAGACATTTTAGTCATGCTTTGAACTAAGTAATGGGGTAAATTGATAGGCCAACCAAGAAATACAATCATTAAACTAAGGTGATAAACATACGCAGAAGAAAGACGGACCTCGCAAGTAACATACCTATGAATGACCTCCAACATAGGTCTCCATTCCCTTGTAAAATACTTGCGTGAGACACCAGCCCTGAAAGACACTTCCCGATCGGGGCTTTTTAGCATTTGCCTCCACTTGGTGGATTTAATTTGTTTAGACTTAAATCAGCGTTCACCTGATAAAGGTAGGTCCGTGGCCAAGGCGACTATGCAATCATACACTGTGAACTAAAGGTCGACCACCTTGCCTTTGCCATCAACCAACGATAGGGCAAAAAATCTGGTAACTTTAGGGTTTGAGTCTCTGAATTTGCGGAAAAAGGGAAGCCACTCGACTGCTTCTACTTTGGCTAGGAGTTCTATATCCTCGTCAAGAATCTTGGTATTATTAGTTTCAACCTTGATGACTGGGGCCATGGCTAAGAGTGTGAATGCACACAGTTGTGAACAGAGGAGATACAACGGAATGCAATAACCCAGAACGCTAGAGAGAGACCATTCGGAACACAAGCCAAGCAAAAACCATGGAAAATGAAATTCGACTTCTTCATAAACAAAATATGACATGAATAAACTCACACAGAAACCCTGTAAAATCGGCATGAGCAAACAAGAATGATTATACAGAGAGGTGATCAAAATAATGACTAAAGATGGTGAATCCTCCAGAACAACCTCGCTTTGCCATAATTTATTTGGCATAATTGAAATACAACCATGAATTGAATGAAGGACATGTGTTCAATGGGCAGGAAGACATGACGCTACACTCGTACTAAAATTGAATGTCGTTACAGAGTTTTGTACGTGTTGAATGATGACATAACACTCCTCAATCAAGCTGATCAGATTCGGGGATGACGATCCGAATGGAACTGACTATAAACAGAGAACCAAGGGCATTACAACATAGAACTTGATAAATCATAATTCAAACCTTTGAAAATGGTGATTATGTTGCGCAAAAACACGTATCGCATAAGACATTATATCAACTCCAACCATTAAATGCAGAATTATAAGCCACGTATGGTGAACATTACGGAGGTCATGCTTATGGTTGGATTGAGCATAATTCGAATATTGGAGGATAAACCTTAGTGATAAATATTTGCATGACTTCGATGAGGTACCCAAATGCGAGATAGTTATCCTTCCAAATTCTATAACCTTATTAAATCTGCCATTAAAACACAAATAAAACATACCAAATGATGAATATTGAAATAAGGTCTAGGCTCGGTTATGGTGAAAACCATGTAAACCAAGAAGAGCCTATCCCCTAACTTGAGTCACAAATCCATTCAATATAATAGTTTTAATATAGTGATTTTTCCAAATAACAATAGTTCCCAAGGTTATAAAAACAAATGGAATTTCACCGTTTCAATAGCTCCTGATTTCGTAACTGAAAATAAGAAATTTAAATATTTCATCAAGCAAAATTTTATTTTGTTTGATGAAATTTGTTTTAAACTCAAAGTTTTTATTTTGCTTGATAAAACGTTTTGAGGCTCTTGGGTAAGAGCACAACAAAACCTTAGCGATAATTCTCAATGTAAGGTTTCCTATGATTGGAAGGGCACATAAAATTGCTTAAATGTGTGGTTTGCTTGCCTATATCCAAGTTTCTACCCAATAGATTTAAATTTCCTCATATTTCGTTTCCAATCTAGGTGTCTATGTCGTATGTCCTCCCCTTCTTCTATTGTGGGAAATGGTTGGATTTCAATATGCATATAATCTTTAAAACCTAGATTTTATAGTTGATGGGATTATTCATTTTTTTCCTCAAAAAAAAGTGTAATTCATTATAAAATAAATAAACCACATTGTTCAATATAGGCATGAGAGATGTATAAATAACAAATTATTCATAGTATGTTCTTTAAACATATCCACAAACTATTCAAAATAACGATAAACTCTCAAAACAAGTTGTGATCTAAATTCCTTGATCACCAACAAAACTATGTATAGTAAAATCTCTTAAAATGGAGTCTCTTAATGAAAGCTGATAAAAAGGAAAATTGTTGTTCCATTAGGTAGGGAAAGGATATTTTGCAAATTCATTGATCGATTCATGTTGTCCTTCCCAAATTTTCCATAAACCTTCCCCAATAAGGAGACTCTATGTGGATAAGGACCTAATCTCCATATTTCTTTCTCTCTATATATGGAGGAAATAGATATATTGAAAAAGGCCCATATACTTGAGAATTTCCTCATATATTGGCATCACATAGATATATTTTGGTGGCTTTTCTACTCTTTAACCTATGAATCACTAAAAAGAGTCTTTAAGAACCTATATATTGACTATCCCTTTAGATACAACTAGATAGAAACCTAATTTTAAAGCCATCAACTCTAATTGATGGTTATTGGCCCTCTTAATCCTTGTAGCAAATTTAAACAATTGGTTATCTTTTAGATAGACTATGCCTCCAACACTACCCATACAAGGTGTTCCTTGTGAGGTACCATCAAAATAACACCGACTTCTTGTTTTATCAATAATTTCCTCCCTTATGATTCTCTACTATGGACAAATAAAAGATTGAGGAAAATGCTCGAGTATGGCCACACTTTTTTGAGGCATATACCATGGGGGTTATAATAATATCCTGGAAAGTGGCTTTGTTTTTGCCAAGGACATCCCCCAAATCAACAAAACAAGCAATACCCAATGATATGTAGAAGTTCATTATTCATCCAATCCTGAAAATCCTCAACAAGTCCTTTACCATGCAGCGAAATAAATTGAATACCAAAAAACATTGATGCATAGGCCCGCATATAAATAAAATATGGGCAATGGAAAACGAGATCGTTAATAGACTCATAATCCATTAGACATAAGGGGCATTTGTTAGACCCACAATCGAGAGATTTGTTCATTCTATACCAAATAAGGACCTTTCCATCCAGGGTTAACCATGAGAAATGTTTGGACTTGAAAGGACACTGAATATTCCATATAATTTCAGTCTGCGAGTGAGGATCATGTAGGTATTCATCTTCCCTGACCACAAAGTATTCCAATCTCAGAATGTATGTTCCCCTGACAACATTCCTAGTCCAAAGAAAAATATCCTCCCCGTCAAATAAATGAATATGACTATCTAAAAGGCCTGGGGTAAATTTGTCCCAACAAATCCTAGATCATTAACAATATGCCACCTTTTCCTAAGTGGAGTAGAGTTATGATGATCATGGATCTAGTATAGGTATATTATGCCTCTTTCCCTTAATAGACCTATGATCTATTCAAGTAGAGAATGTGCCACTGAGCATCATATCCAAGGATCCTCTCTGATTTTGACTTTTATACCATTGTCGATATCTTAGGCTAGCCAATCCCCAATGCGGTCAAATGCATTAATCATGGATCTCCATTTATTAGAGCTATTCCTAATAGATATTTTTGTTCTTGAACCCGTCTTCAATAGATAAAATATGAATGTATTTATGTTGTATGACCTTTACCCATAAACCATCATCTTTAACCAAACTCCATATGCCTTTAACATACATACCCCTATCAAAACAAGGGTAGTATACTAAACCCCATCCCCCAAGATATTTGGTAATAGTGATATTTTTCTAGGAAATCCAAGGATAAGGATTCTTATCCTCACTCCCACACTAAATAAAACTAAACCAACTATTTTTTTATGTTTTATAGGATCCCTATACAAACATAAGTAATGGAGGTCGAGTAGAATCAGATAACTTCAAGCACAGATTTGATCATCACTAGGTGGTCACCTCTAGATATCCGTTTAGATATCCATTTATCACACCATATATTTAATATTTCTTCAACTCTACTGATCATTTAGGACCATTCCTTCCAGCTTAATGATCAAGCTCAAGTACTTAAGACCACTATTAATATCAAACATAGGAAATTCAAACTGTGAAATAATCCAATAAGTGGTAACATGTTCCAAATTCGTGAAAGAAACTGAATACTTAAGATCATTGTAGACATGCATATAGCATTAGGAAATAATTGAAATATATTTTTGATATTCCTTATATCTCTTTCAAAACCATCTGATAAAAGAGGCATTTTATCTACAAAGAGTAGATGTAAGATAAATAGATTTCCAACTATCTGAATACTTTTCATACTCCATTATATTTTTCATTGATAAGAACTCAACTTAATCCCTCCATGACCATAATAAAGAGTAATGGTGCAAGGGGGCATCCTTGTCTTAGGCATCTCCAAGGCCAAAAATAATTGAAGCAGATCCATAATTAGCACCGCAAAATAGATAGACTAAACACATGAGAGAATACAGTTCACCATATGTAAGTCAAATCCTACCTGGAGGATCATTATCTTTATATAGGTCTACTTTAAAAATAATAAGTATATGCTTAAATTTCACTGAATGTACAACTTCTTGAGAAGTTCCAATGGCATCATGCATCTTCCTTCCTTCAAGGAAAGAAAATTGTTCAACTAATATTGCCTTAAAAAGTATACCTCTAATCCTATTTTCTATAATCTTAGTAGTCAATATACATATGCAGATACATAGAGATATAGGACTGAAGTTCTCCATAGATATTATTTTATCCAATTTGGGAATAAGGGCAATAAAATTGACATTGGATGCTGCTAAAGTTATTCCCCTTGCCCTATATTCCTTGATCACAACAAGTAAATCCTCTTGAAAAAATTGCATGAAAACTGAGAAAAACTCCAAAGGAAAAACATCAAGTCCAAGACTTTTATACTTTGCATGTCCTTCAAATTTTCTACAAGCTTATCCATGGAGACAACTTCATTAATAGATAGGTTTTTTTAGCACTAGGTAGCGTAAGTGTTTGTGGTGGGGATAACCCCTTTCCACTCTATGTGCAGCGCTAGATATATTTCTAGGATCTTATTCGTATATGGGGGGTTTTGAGGTACCTATGATGCTTTAGAGATTCAAGCTTTGTTACCCTACCCATACGATAGATCTGACCTGTGACTGTCTATCTGAGCATTTGTTATATTGGGGTGACCTTAGTTTCCTTACCTAGATATCGCAGGGGGTACTTAGAGAGGTTATTCTATGAGTGTCTTGGCTAGGTAGGGGTCAGACAACACAGTTGCTTTATGCATTGAATATCAGGGCCACTATAATGGATTACACACCTCCACTTGTAGTGTATGGGAGTTTTACGACTCTCCTAGGTGAGACATACCTGCTACATTCGGGGTCTCACTTATCCTCCCTCTTGGGTTCTTTGCATCTAACCTATATTTGTTTAGGGGTGTGCTCTTTGTGTGCTAGTTGGATTTAGGGGTCGAGGTTACTTGAATATATTTATGTTCTCTTGATTTTGGGTCCTTTTAGATTCAACATTCATAATACTGCTACTTTTATCTCATCACCCACTCTAGGTCCTAGTGAAGATCTTGGAGTTGGACCAGGGGCACTGCAACGCCCTACCTTCCTCATCAATTTGGGAGTGGTGATATTCCACCATCTACTCCATTTGTGGGAGGATTTTCACTTCCTTCACCTAGTCTTAACACCACTTTTCATTTTCATGGGGGTGGTAGTTGATACCTGAACGTTGGGTCTATACGTTACATTCCTTCTTATATCCCATCGTCCACCACACTGTTTCCTTTGAATGCATTTTTCATGATCAATCCTCCTTATATCCTATAGTTTGGAATATTTATTGACTATTTGCAGTTGTTTTGGACTAATATTTTCATCATGTAGGGTCCATTTTTTGTACACTCTCACTGAGGATTTGACTCGTTTGTGCCCATGAAAAGTATAATTTTGAACTGACATATAGGATAGGATCACTTTCTTGTATGCATCATGCATCGTCCTATGACCATGTCGCATTAAATATAGGTACGAACCCACTTAGTAATGTTACAGAACCTTCACACTGCTACTAGAAGTGGTATTACGTAAGTGGTAGAGCCTTCCTATTCATGAGTTCCCTAGCTAGATACCTCTTTTCCATTTGGTACCCATGCTATGAGTCCTCCTTTAGGTTTAGGAGTCCCTTGTAGCCTCTCCATGTCTTTGAGAAAGAAACTCATATTGTTTCTTGAACTTTATGTTGTCCATATCCCATAGGGACTTCCATTTATATCAAGTTGTAATTGAATTTGATACATCTACTTGTCATATCGAGCTTTATGTCGGCTCCCTACTTCAGTTTTATGAGCCATATAGCGTAATATTTCCTCAATTCTAGCGAAGCAGAGAATTTCATATATCTTTTGTAGCTTGACTACCCCATACCTAAAGGATACATCCCCCCCGAGTGTCTTTATGATGCATGTACTTCCTTGCATTGAGCATTGGTATGTTCCACTACTTGGAACTAGTTTGCTTGCTCGCGAAACTCATTTCCTCCTAGTTTTGTACTATAAGAAGTTTTATTATTTTTCAAGCCTCCCAATATGAAAAAAACCAAAAATACAAAAAAAACACAAAAATATGGATGGGAAATGATATTACTTTTGGCAGTTGTCGTTTCGTGTCTCCTTCGAATAGAGAATTGTATATTCCATCCATTTGTTGGGTTATTAGTATGAATTTAGGAGTTGTACTCGTTATTCTTATTTTTCTCCACCAACTGGTTATGCTTTTAGTCCCTATGCAGTATCTGTTGATTCCTCCTGTGTCGCAGATTTGTCCAAGTTTTCATGTTGAGTCTATGTTTCCTATGAGTCTTCATCTACCTTATTCTATTTTTCAAAGGAATTTTTATCTCGAGTTGGCCTTTCATCAGTTATCTTGTCTTTGCATGTCATCCATTCCTGATATAGTTATTGGTTCGTGTAAATCATGTTCATCGGATTTCTTCCATATTATCTAGTGCTGCTAAGTACCTCGTGTTGGTTGATGGGGATGCCTCAATTCCCTCCTTCCAGCAGATTCCATTCCATCAGCTTCATATCATTTATTTTGGAATAGGGATCTAGAGTCCATTGAGTGCCTTAAGGCTTGGAGTCATTAGTGGAAAGTTCTCTTGCCATCAACATATTTGGGAATACATCAATGTCCCCTAATCGATGGGCTCTCTCAAGTGTTCAACCCCAAAACATATATTCATACTTGTTTGATTGCACTATGTACCTTGATTCCCATTATCATTATCAGTGGGATATCTCACGTCTATTAACGGTATACATCAATGAATGATAATCGAATGATGGTCCATCATGTTTGACCTCAACACCTTTATTCACATGATGGGACATGTACCAGTAGAGGTTTGTGTAGAAGACCTCCTATCTTGGTGGCATTCCATATATGCCACCTCCTTGATCATGCCAGTATCCATGAGATGTCAGTTGTTATGCCCAGATTCTAGTGTGCTATCAGATATCTTCATTCAATATGGAGATCTTATTTCACTATTTATTATACATGGCGATGACCACATGTGACATATGTCTATTATGCCTATTCATGGCCATTGTACTATTATGCATCCTGGGCTGCTACACTCCATATTTGTAGGAATACGCTGAGATGTATCATTGTATTGTATTGATGAGTGGCTGGTTTTTCCACCTGAGTCTTCATTACTCCACTTCTAGGATTGGTATAATGTATTTGACCATGATGTTACCCCTCTGACCTCACACATTAAGGGGAATATGTTATAGTTGATTTTACCACACTTGGTAGATCATGTTTTTATGGCCTTCCCTGTCCCTATGTAGACTCTTTGGACCCCCTTTGCTCAAAATAAACTTTGGTGATCAAAGAAATCCCTTAAAAATCCCTATTTATTGGTATACGTGGGTCAAAAGCTTACAGATCATGTGTGAATGCATCTTTCTCCACTATGACCCGTGTACATAGGGAAATGTGCCCAAAACTAAAATATTCGTATTTTTCCCCAACAAGTCTCGAATAACTTAACTCTTGGCCTTTCATATGCCTGGAAACGCTCTGACTCGACCCTTCACTTCCTATTGAAGGGATATATATTGAGACTCTTAGATGCATTAGAGGAGGAGAACTTATGAGAGAAAGGAAACTATAGTGTATATGTTCCCCATTCATACATGCTTGAGTCTGCATCCCTTTGACCTTTTGAGCAACCATTGATGCTTTTCCCAAGCTTTCCATTGATATGGAGGATTGAAGTGGAGGAGGAACATGTGGAGGACTCAATCTCTTAATTTTGACAAGGTTCCGACAGAGTTTGTCACTTGTATCTCTGTTTATAATTAATAGAAATATCCATTTCTCGTCAATTGTATGTGTGTAACTATGAATGTTCTTATCCATGGATGTAGTGGATTTGATTTATGCATATTGGGTTTATATATACTGTAGTTGGACTAACACTTAATATCTATCATGATTGTCTATTTCATTGTTGTTGAGAATGGAATGTAGGTACAAGTGTGGTTTAAAATCTCAACGGGGATCTACTACAATCATCCAAAATAAGGCACATTGTTTATCCCTTAGTGTTAGCTTTGTTTATCCCTATTGGATATGGAAATGGATTGATTTACGGTGTCATTTTGTCTGTTGTGGTCTACCCCAAGCCATAGGAAGTTTTCTCTATAACATGACCCTCCATTATAGAGGCCCAAGAGACCCAAACACTTAGAAGAGCCAGATGTTGATACCCATATTCTCAAATATTCACACTATTCTTTTTTAATCAAGTTATCCAAAAATTGTTATTTTTACACTAGATTCTTTTGTTCGCTTTCCTCCTTTACAAAATGTAGGGAAGGAATCTATTCTGTTGGGATAGAATCAACTTCTTCTTAAATTCAATCCATTGTTAAAAATTGTTTTGACCTAGTATTGATGTTACCTTGTTTATTTATTTGTGAGAAAACAAGCATTTATTATTGATTATGTTTGATGGATTAGAAACTACTTGGAAATATTTTTCTTTCTACTTGGGAAATAGGGGTGGTTTTTTGCATGCATTTGTTTCCTGAAATTCCCACAGTCATGACATCCATTGCACTTAAAGGAAACTACTCATGATCCAATGATTGCACATGAATCTTAATTTCATCCTCAAGTTTGATTACCTCTATGATTAATTTTAGATTAAATTTGACATAAATATGATTGAGATAAACTAGGATTCATCTTGCTTATACTTAATCTAAAATCTACTTTATTTATTTTCTATTTCCTAATGGGTTTAATCATATGAAATGAGGAGAAGGAGATGAGAAATTCTCACTTATAGCAAGAAAAAACAAGGGATATCCTCCTTAGGATTGAGGTCTAGAGACTATATATTGAGATATCCCAATGGTTCCATAAAATCACAAGCAACTGTTAAAGATAATATATCGTTTTCTTCTTCAAATTGAAATCCAAAGCCAAATTATTCCTTACGACAATTTTTTTTCGAGACCACCTCTCATTTAGGGATACCATTGACCTTCTATCTGGAGTTCCAAAGTGTGAAGTCCCACACATGCCCCACAAACTTCTCATTACGACATTTTCTTATACATACTTGCTAATATGCCACTTAGATCCTCTTAAGACACTAAGTTATTTTCCCCAAATATATATAGGTCATTCCAATGGAAGCATATGACCTAAATAATCTCATTTTTGCAACTCAAAACACAAAATTAAATGCCATTTTTACAAGAAAAATAAAGTTTTATTTTGTAGTATTACCAATTCGTTCCATGAGGAATCACACTTAATATACCTTTATTAAGTGTGCTATTGTGTTTTAACCCTTTGAAAATAGGATCGTCTCAAGTGTGAAATTAACAAAACATGCAACTTGTTTATGGATCATTCACCTTATGATTCCAATCAGTTGGAGGACATGTGTTATAGCTAAGAAAAAAAGTTAAATCAAAGATTGCTCATATGGGAAATTCTCTCCATTCAATTTCTAAATTAATCCATAAATAGAGGCCTTTCTCCTCCACTTTCATACGATCAAGAATCCTAGTGTTACACCACCAAATTTCTTCAAGGATTAAATTTACCACTTGCAACAAACATTCTCTTGATCCTTAATACTATTATGTTGTCAAATTTCCTACTCCATATTTCCATCTCATAGGTGATTATGTTTTCAGAATAGTTGTTGAGTTAAAGATAGTTCTAATTGAGGAAATACCAATCCCAACCCACCCTCACTAAAAGAAATAATATTGGATATCACCTTCAATACTCTCTCGTGTGAAACTATCATGTGGTTAGATTAATGATATTACTTGTGGAAAGATAAATATTTTATTTTCATTCCCCCTAAGTTTCTTCTCATTTTGTTTCTAGTATTTTTAATAGAATTTTTTATTATCAAACTACCAATAGGCCTTGTCTCTGGTAGGAAACAAGGGAATTTTTTTCTTGTTATTATGGGTGCATGTGATATCCTCGACACAAAAACCAAGGATAGGGGCACCAAAGAACCCAAGGAAAGGCTGGTTTAGGGTAATTCATAGTGGAATAATTCTTACTACAGCTAGGCCATCATGCCAAAAAGTCAAATAAATCAACATGCATCCTTATATATGAAATGCGAAAGAAAATGCAAACCATTTCTCCCTCGGTGCACATGCAAATGCAAGGAAGTGAAAGCATGAAAGAATTCATGCTTGAACTGATAATATAACATGTAACTAACATTACTAAAACATCTATGGGAAGTCATGAACATCCAAATAAACCAACATAGAACAGATTTATATTTTTACATGTGAACATTAACAAATTTTTGCTTCCAGTTTTTAGTATTGCAAGTGTTATCAGTTTTCGATTTAGGGGCTACCATCGTCATCCATTGAGTGTTTATAAAATTAGGTATAGAAGTAGTTCATATAGCCATATAATCTATATATTAGGAGTGTAGGATTCCATGTACATAAGAAGAATCAAAATTTAGAGAAGAAGGAAAGGGTGCTCGCAAGAAACAGAAAATAAACCATTCAGCCTACATTCAAAGGTTAGCATAAAAATCCATAAACTAAATCAAAGATAAATCATACTCCAAGGGTGAATTATCTGCATAAAATACATAGTTTTAACATAAAATAAACTTCCATAACAAATATCCATCCTTCATATCTCATAAACAAAGATTGGAAGCAATATTCCAAGTACAAATCCATCTGATCCCACATCCGATCATTTAGAAAAATGAGAACATTAAAAAAAGTTTACAAAATCCACCAAGGGAACATGAAAATAGACATACATCATGTATAAACACATAAATAAACATATTTAACAAAGTATAAGTTATCTTCTTGAATAAAAACTTGCTTCAACATGACAACTTTCCTCTCAGTCGTAGGCACAATCCGGCTAAATCTTACTTGGACAAGCCACCACCAAGATGTGGCTAGGGAATCCATATTGAGGGTGAAATGAAAAATATAATAGCTAAATAAATCAACCATAGAATCCAAAAATAAATCCATCGGTATCTACTTTCCTTTCGTATACCCGACCCAATGAGATGAGACTCCCTTCACCCCACAATTCCCTTAGGATATCACTAGTTCCTCAGGATATCATCACCTCTTTCTAGCATTTATAAGAATCTATGGTAAGTACAAGCAATGGTATATAGGAACTACTTATTATTTATCAAAGGCTTACCACACTCTGGTTCAACACCCAAACACATAGTCTCACTAGCATCCTCACAACATAGTTTACACAACTTCTCTGAAAGCATGGATAGAATGATAGATGGAATTCTCATGGAGGTGAAGCATGGTTTTAAAGAGAAATGGAGGAACTTAGATTTATCGATTCCTCTAGATAAAAACAAAAAAATATATAATAATATAAAAATAATATAATAAAAATATTAATCTAAATATATATAATTATTTCCTTGAATTTAAAGGGTTAAAATATAAAGGTTAGTTCATCTAAAATTTGTAAATATTATGAGGTATTTAATCAATAACATATCATATCAATTGGTGTCAAATTTCCAAGTATTACTAGAGTGATTGGTTTATAAGAATTTTGTTTGGTAGGAAGATAATGGTTCAAAACTCCATGCTGGTGGGAGGATACACCTAAAAATCCATCCATGCTAAGCGTTGTTGTGGTCGACGATGGGCGCAATCTCCTGGTGATTTTGATGGTTTAGATACCACTAGGTCACAATTTATTAGATCAAAATCTAGTCTAACAAGTCATGAACATGCTATAAAACAAAAAGAATTTGGTGTCAAATTATAATTTATTAAAAATACTATTTTTTATAATAAAAATTTATAATTTTAATTCGCATTTGATAGAGTTCCCATAACTAACTTCTGGAATAGTTTAGAAAATATAAAATTATGTTTTGAGTTGAGAGCTTCTAGGATAAGGTTGTATGTCAAGGTTATTGTCATGTTTAAGAAAGGGTTAGTCAAAAGAAATTAATTATAATATAGGATTCAAGCAAGGTTGCACCCTATCCCCTACCATTTTTTGTATTTACATCGACAAGCTAGAGGTTCATTTGTAAGAAGTAGGTTATGATGGCATAAAGTTCGCTGGTATAGTCATCATCCTTATTCTCTATGTTGATGATATTTTTCTTATGGAAAACAGCCCCTATTGTCTCAACAAGAAACTAAAACTTCTCAAGTATTTTTTCTTTAATATGGGTATGACTATGAACAATGAAAAACAAAGGTTACTATAATCATATATCAAAATATCGCTTATGATAATTCCATGCATGACAATAAAAACTTGGAGGAATTGAATTCTTATAAATATGTTAGAATCAGTCTTCATCATAAGATTATTTCAAACTATAGAATTAAGAAAATGATTATTAATAGAGGGTGGAAAGGTTATTATAGACATGAAAATAATTGTAAATCAACGGACCTTTGGCTTTGTGATAGCAAGAAACTCCTCTTTGAGACTCTCGTCACTCTTATTGTTTCATATGGTTGTGAAGTTTGTGTATGCAACATCTATAGAGAATCATGGATAATGATAGAAAAAATCCAAAATATATTTTTAACATATAATCTGAAAATTAAAGGCAATACACTCTATCATATCTTCATCATATAAGTGAGTCTCTCCCTAATTGAGATCATGGATATGATTAGGTACCTAATGTTAAAAAAATAAAAAATAAAAACAAGCAAAACAAACAACATAACACAAGATTTACGTGGAAACCTTAATGTATGTAGGTAAAACCATGGGGAAATGACAACTTCAATTTTTATTATTACTTGGAAAGAAATTACAATGCTTTCTTCTATCTATTGGCTATAGAGCTCGGTATTCCTAATTTAGAGATGTTATTATCAGTCGTATTTGTACTCCAGTTTTACTGTACACTTGTCACAATAAGAGGGTGTGGGGGCAGCACTGCCAATAAAGGGGGTTTGGGGGTGAATTCATCGAAAGAAAATTTATGTGATGTTTGTTGGACAATCGTTTATGGGCCAATGGTATTCAGTGACCTGTGGTATTTTCCCGTGGTAATTACCCTATAAAAGGAAAGCATTGTAATATGGTTGTGTATGGTATTGTAGAATTGTAAAATGATCTATGTGATTGTGTGAGAGAGACTATGAGAGAGTGAAGAGGAAGTGCAATAGGTTTGTTGCAGGTTGAATCCCTTCATTTTTTTTGATAGTATAAATAATAAAGGACTGGAAATTTCTATGTGGATGTATCCCATATTGGGTGAACCGCATTATATTGCTGTCTATCTTATAATGTGTTTATTTTATTAATATTTGCATCTTGTTGATTGTTATTTCTTTGTGATCCTATTTTCTAACACTATCTCTCTTGTGTTACAATGATGGGGGTAACTCCCATTTTATACAATATATATGAGGGTTCCTAATTGGACCAAAATACACTAGAATGATCAAGAAAAAATTTCTTCGGGAACACAAGGAATTACCAAGACCAAAATGTATCCTAAATAAGAAAAGGTAGAGAGAAATAGGAAAAAATGAGAGAAAAAAAGAATATTACGGTATTTTTGAGATAATTTTTGGTATTGAAGGAATATTAGGGCTCTCTTTGTACTGTTGGAAAGATCTCATTGAGGGATACAACTTTTGTGTTTTGAGATTCACGATATTACTCACGGTTTGGTCGGGGTGTGCATTTTTGTAAATATGAGCATGGGGAATTTTGAAAAGCATCTTCTCAAATATGTTTTAAAAGATGATTTTCATAAAGCATCTTTGAAAATTGTTTTTTGAAAATTCCCAAGCCCATATTTACAAAATTGCATGTCCCATACAACCCATAAAAAATCTCATGAATCTCAAAACATGAAAGTTGTAGCCCTTGATACGAACTTTCCAATGGTGCAAAGAGAGCCCCAATCCGACTTAGAAATCAAAATTTATTGTAAAAATACCGTAATATTATTTTTTCTCTCTCATTCTTGCTTATCTGTCTCAACATTTTTCTTATTTAGGATACAATGTAGAAGAGGCTAGAATGTTATGAACTTTGTCACCACACGCCCACGGGGGGAGGGGGGCTAGTATACCCCCCCTACCCCCTCTTGCATGGACCTAGTCAAGATATCTGCAATATGCATGTTGGATATATAGATATCAACTTCATCTCGTAACATTCTCCCACTTGAAGTAAATATGCAAGCATTCACTTGCAAATTTTTTCCACCCACACAACATTTCCATATGCTTTATTCATCACATTTTCAGTAATCCTTGTTAATATTTTCACCATTCAAACTTCTTTGTTCTTCTTAGGTTTGTAAGGATATTTGTAGTATTCTAATGACTATCAATTTTCTCCAACAATATCCTACCTTCTTCCACTACTTTCCTTATGAAATGGTACATAATATTAATATGCTTCATGACATCATGAAATGTTGGATTCTTCACTAATTCAATACCAATTTGACTATTCCAATGCAAAGTGAGCTTCCCTTGTATCATATTGAATTCATCTACCAGTCGATCTATCCATATGGCCTATTTAGTAGCCTCAATTGCTACCACATATTTTGCTTCATTGGTTGATAAATTCACTATTGGATGCAACTTCGATGTCCAAGTTATAGCTCCACCAACAAATATGAAGTATATTTTATAGTGGACTTTCATCCATCTCTATCTCCACCAAAATAAGAATATGAAAAACCTTTAATTTTTAAATCTAATAATATTTAGAAAATAATAACATCAAAAGTGCCCCTTAAATATCTAAATATACACTTTATAACATTTCAATGCTCCTCACCAGTATTCATCATGAACCAACTAACAAATCCCATTCCTTGAGAAATTTTTGGTATGGTTCTCACCATGGAGAACATGAGGATCCCTACTACGGATGAATATACTATATGAGACATTCTTGTCTTATCTTGTTTTGTGTTGGGACACTGATCAAAAGAAAAGTTGAAGTGTGCAAGAAGTGGGGTGATAATTGGTTTTGCTTTTTTCATATTGAAGCTCTATGGAAAATTTTGTATATATGAATTTTTACTTAACCAGATATACCTACGTGTTTCTCCCTTTGTGTCTTCATCTATAGAATTTAATTTGCTTCTCCTAAATCCTTCATTTAAAATGTCCTAGACAACTAATTCTTGAGATAAATGATTTTCTTCATGTTGGAGATTGCAACCAACACATCATCAACATACAACAACAATATAATAAAACTATCATCATTAAACCTCTTATAATATGCACAATGGTCAACTTCACTTCTACAAAAACCTTAGCTCTTCATGAAGGTGTCAATTTTTTTGCACCACATCCTTGGTTCCTATTTCAGTCCATATAGAGATTTATTGAGTTTTCAAACCAAATTCACTTTTCCTTTTTCTTTACTTCCCTTAGGATGATCCATATAAATTTCTTCATCAATATCACCCTGCAGGAAAGCAGTTTTTACATCCATTACTTCCAACTATAAATCCTATGCTACTACAAGTACACATAAAATCCTTCAGTAGTAAGCATCACAACTAGAGATAATATCTCATTAAAATGTATACCTGAATTTTGCACATAGCCTTTTTATACCAAGTGGATTTTATAACATTTCAACAACCCATCAATATTCTTGTTTACTTTATATACCCACTTATTTCTCACAATGTTTTTCCCTATGTTTGATTCTTGTTTAATTATTTTGTTTTTTCATCTATGGATTTCCTCAATTTATCTACATTCTTTATTATCTAGATTCCTAAAATGAACTAGGTTCACCATCATCAGTTGACAAAGAAAAAAAGATTGGAAATCAGTATAATACTTTTATTGATGTCTCTGGGGATGTGTAGATATTCTAATTTATGGTTGCTAAACTTCTCATTCTTCATGTTGATCAGAGTATTCATTTTCACCTTCACTCATTCCTACTTCAACTAGTACAATCTTAGGTGACTATTATACCTCCTTCGTTTGCATGCTTTTTTCATTAAAAATAACATCTAGTCTAACGATTACCTTGTGGCCAATAGGGTCCCATAATCTATACCTGTTTACTCTATTTTCATAACTGATAAAAATACATTTCCTTGACTTTGGGTCAAGCTTGGACATATTTTCTATAGACACATGGACAAATGGATCGCAACTAAAAATATATAAATAAGAATAATCGATTAGCTTACCACACTAAACCTACTCTGGAATATTGCCTATGCAATTATAGGTGATTTGTTAATCAAATTCTTATTTGTATTAACAACATATTTAGATGATCCATTATGCAACCTAGATTCGTCGAGCATGCTTCTTGCATGTTCCATTATTGTACAATTCATCTTATCAGCCACACCATTTTGTTGTGGTGTATATGAAACAGTGTAATTCTGGTGATTAATTCATTTCTACATACAAAATTTATCAAATTCCTCGGAGAAATAGTCTCCTCCACTATAATATATAAGACATAAAATAGAGTTACCTAAACTTTTCTCTACTTGTACCTTGAACTCTTTAAATTTATCGAAGTATTTTGAATTTTTTTCCAAAAAATACATGCACACTCTTCTAGAATAATAATCAATAAAAGTAAAAAAAATATCTATTACCATTTATATATAGAGTGGGGACTGGTCCAAATATATTAGAATGAATAAGTTGTGAAAGGTCATAAATTTTACTAGAGATTCAATAAAATGAACACTCTTCTTTCTACCAAAAATATAGTTCTCATACAAGTCTAAATTACAAGACTTAATACAATAAATCACACCTCAATCATGTAAATTTTCAGACATTTTTCACTCATATGTCCAAGTTGTTGATGACACAACATCACTGCATCCTGAACATTTCCTAAGTTTGTTTTTATTGCATCATTTGTTACTATATCACCACATAAATGATACATGGTCCCACAAGGTTCTCCTATTTCTACCATGAGGATCCTTTGGTAATTTTTCATCAACTATCACCAAAGGTAGTAGAATACCCCAACTTATACATAATTTTGATTAAGAGAAAATTCATCTGTAGATCCAGTACATTTTGTACATCACACATATTCATTTCTCTCCAACATCTAGCATGACATTAATATCCCCTCTTCCCAAAATTTCTAAAGGATGATGATCACCCAAGTAGGCCATTCCATCATTATAGGTTTGATATTTGACAAACTAGTCTCTATGTGGAGACATGTGGAAAGATGAACCTGAGTCCAAAACCCAAGCATATAATAGATGTATGTTGTTACTGAGACATAAATCCTCACATGTTTTCGTATTTTTGAATTTGTTGTACTATATTTGGTTGATGGTTGATCTATCTTTTCATCCTTCTCTTTCTTCTTTATATACCAACAATCCTTCCTCGAGTTCCATAATTTCCCACAATTCTAGTACTTCCCTTTCTTGTGTCCTCTAGACTTGTATCTAGATTGTGATCTCCATTGTTGACCTCTTTCACTAGATCACCCTCTCATGGACGGAGATTCAATAGTATAGGGATACCGAGATAATTTTCACACCAACTATTTTTCCAATAAAGCAACTACCACTTTATCAAATTTCAAAGTTGATGATGAGTTGGTTATGGTTACCACCATATGATCCCAAGTATTTGGGAGAGAAAAGAGTAAAATGATCACTTTATCCTCTTCATCCACCTTTACACCAACTGAGATAAATTTTCTGCTTAGGGTATTAAACTTTATTATATGATCTACCATAGTTGTGTTGATGTATTTGTAACTTCAGAAGATATTTTGATGTATATTATAACTATATGTTGTTGTAACCCCATCGAAGATGCGTTTGCCTTCGTTTGGGATGTCATTATTTTGTATATGTTGGTGCAATAATATACCTTAGTACCTGAATGATCTACCTAGGATACATAAGTGTTAACCCAAAAAATCCCTCACTAAGCTCTACATAGCCTACACCACTCAAGCACACCCATGCACGACCCTCATTTAACCCCTTTTGACCCCCACACCCTCAAGAAGGCTTAAAGATAGGAAAAAAGGCTTAAAAACCCCTAAAAAGAGCCTAAATAGCTCTCATAGGGGATAAATCCTCCAAAAAGGGGTTAAAACCCCCAAAAGGAGCCTAAAACCCTAAAAGGAGCTAAATATTGAGCAAAAGGGGCTAAATCTCTGACCAGGGGCTTAGAACCCTAAAAAAGCTATAAATAGAGGGGTGGGGGTCACTCTCAAATCATTCCTCCCTTGGATACTATTATGCTGCCCAAGTGGATGCCTTGAGACCATTTTCCTCTCAAGCCACCCACACTCCCTCTCATCCATTTTCCCTTTGAGCCATAGCTCCCCCATTGCCAAGAGAGAGGTGCTTCTCCAAGCTAGGGCATGGTGGCCCATTTCCACCAAGAGGTATAATCTTTTGTTTAATGTCATTTTCATTTTAGTTTTTGTCTAACTCAGTTTGCTTGCAGGTTTATTTCATGTTCTAACAAGTGTATGCAGGGTTTTGGAGTCTAACCTTGTCTGCAGGGTTTCCACCTCTCCCCTTTATGTTATTTGCTTCAATCTAGTTTTGTTTTTCTTGCATTACCATCAGGAACCCTACGCTTCCATCATATAGACATAAGGTAGCCATTCCTACCCTGTAGTAGGGGAGAAATCCTTGCTACAGAACTGGCGACCATACCAGGTCGATCCCACAGGATCCTTGGGTTTATTTTTCAAAGTTTCAGTTTTTAGTTCTATTTTTTCCCTAGTTTAATTTTCTATTAAAATATAGCTTAGATTCCTATTTATTTACATTTCCAATTACTGCCGAGCCTCCTCAAGGAAAATTCGAGTCCATTTGGCCATAGTACAGGTTACTGTCAACCAGATCTGACTTAAGGTCAAAAAAATTTCAGTTTCCAGAGAAGGTCGCTCTTATCAGGCCCAGAGAGGGGACTAGGTTGCTCATTCTAGCTTCACAAGTGTGACTAGGTTGCCTATTTAGCCCCAAAAAGTGCGACCCCCTTCTAGAAGTCAACTTGCTTCTATCTGCAAATTTTGAGTGACCCCCTTGCCACATTTGACCCAAAAAGTATGATTTGTCACTCAGAGTTTGATTTTTTTTAAAGTTAAGGACTGTCGATGCAGCTCAGCCACCTTTTTCCATCCAAACTATTTTTATTTCTATTCTTGTTTCTGTTTCTATTCATTTCATTTACAGAACAAATCTTGATTAAATCAAAGTGTAAATTAATGCTTAATGGGTTAATGAACATAGCTTAATTAAAATTCACTTAAAATCAACATCTTGCCTAACCCTTCCTCGTCTACCCAGTCATCACCATTTGGGGTATTCTGGGATAAGACAAAGGGTGAAGCTTGTATAGTAATAGGCACTTCACCTATTATTTTTTTAAGCCACTAAAAACGGGTGACTTGGAAGGTAGAGGGGGTAGAGAAGGAGGGCTTCTCACGGCGCTCAACGTCCTCCCTGTTGACCAACCTTGCATCCGAAGGGTGACTTGTGGATCTATGGATGGGCTTAGTCCCATTGTGTTGATATCCTAGCACCCTCTCCTGGTTGAAGAGAAATATAGGTGCAAGCCATTCACTTAGTTAGGCTATCATAGTTCATGATCACAAATGGTAGATTTCTAAAAATTTCTGATTACTATTTACTGCTTTTCATTCACAAAGTTATGAACTTTGCAGAATATTCATAAACCATTTAAGCAACCACCAGATATAACAAAAAAACTAAAGACATACACACCATACCATATAAATCAACACAACTTAGTTCATGACGTTGAGTGAGCCAGTAAAATTTACAATTTACACTAAGTTAAGCATCTGTAGTCTTTAGGGACATAAGTCCCTGACTGCCTTAACCGTGGGAAGTACTTGGTGTCATCCCAGAAACTCATTGTGAGGAGTATGACGGGAACCCCAAATTAGCTGGACGCTGAGAGTAATTGGCAAGCGAAATAGGAATCGAGCCCCACTAATTGAGTAGCACTCCTGTGAGGAAAAATCCAAGCATTGTCTTCTGGTAGTCTTGGTGGTCGAGTGACCACCTACAGCCAATAGGAAGCCATTGAAACCGGGGTCCAAAAATCATCACCACCATTTTTGACATACAAATTTGACATGATTGATCCCTCATGCTCTTCCTCATGCCTAAGAGGCAAACCACCATAGTTTGGGTCATTAAATTGACATCGTTGAGACCATTCTCGATGAAATTCCACACCATCAGAAGGCCACACAGCCTCTGATTCATATTCATACCCATATTATTTTGAACTAGATCTACAAACTACACCATCAAGCCCCATGGTTGGTGTAAACCCGGATCCATTTTTCGGCATAGCAATTGCTAGTGGACCCATGTCCACACCACAAACTATCACCAACAACCATGCAGGTGGACCCAGCATGGTTATTCAAACCTTCATAAGCCAGCTACCACCACCCATATTGACCAGTCAATCTGTCCCACCCGCAACACATGGGGGCGGTGGCCCTTCCACCTACATTGCCCCTCCTATCTTACATGGGCGCAGTGGCCCTTCTACCCACACTATCCCTCCCACCACACTTGGGGGCACTGGCCCATCCACAATCGTGGCACAAGTACCCCTATCTATGCATGTGCATTGTGCACCTACAAATCCCACCACTGTGGCTACGCCATCTCACATCAACCTGAGGTAAAACCTTCCTTTCATGGCACATCTCAGCTTGCCTGATTTGGCTCAGTTAACAAATGACCCTATCCGCCATCAAACGTTTTGGCCTCCCATGCCAACCAAACTTCCCTCAGACATTCCCAAGTTTGAAGGGAAGATAGGGGAGTGCCCCCAAAACCACATCATGACGTTACATATATGGTGATCATAAAAAATAATCATAAATGATTCAATCAGGCTAATACTTTTCCAACGCACCCTAGCGAAAGTGATTGGGTGATCTAGGTCCCCCTCTCCAGGCTACGCAAGCACCACTCCCAGCGCAACAGATGATGCATTCACATGGACGTGGAACTCCTTGTTCTAATCAGGAAAAATGAGGATTAGTGCAAAATCCATATTGGATTTCATCATATCAAAACTTCCTTGACATTCTTGGCTCCATACAAATGTTGTGTCTTCCTTTAATAATTTTTCCATAGGGCTTCTTAATCGCAGGATAACCTCTTATGAGTTTGTGATAATATCCAGTGTGGCCCAACGTTGCTATAAACATCTTCAGATGTGTAGGTGGTGGTAAGATCAAGATGAGTGCAATATTTGCAAGGTCAACTAATAGTCCGTGCTTGCAAACAATGTGACCCAACAGCATCCCAAAGGGTGCATAGAAAATAAACTTTTTTTATTTATGTGTGATCTGATGCTATCGGAATCGTTCCAGCATCAGTCACATCTTTTCCAGATGATCCCTAATCATTCCATACAGTATCCAATAATCCATGTAATCTTGTAGGAACTTCTAAATAAAGTATTTGAAGGAAACAACAGCAACCCGAGAAAACATCACAGGTGCATTCTTCAATCCAAAAGGCATCATTGTGTACTGAAAGAAGCTCCATTTAGTGACAAATGTGGTTTTATGTCAATCTTCCTTTGCGATACAGATCTAGTGATATCCATAGAATCCATTTGTAAAAGAGTACATCTCCTAGCCTCCTACTCCTTCTAGCACTTTGTTTGTAAATGGTGTCAAAAACGGATCATGAATACATGCATCATTCAATTTTCTCAGATCGACATAGATCTAAACCTCACTCATTTTCTTGTCTTGGACAACCATCGGAGTGATCCATTCTGATTCTTCGATTGGCTCAATTATTCCACCATCTAAAATGATATCAAGCTCATCTTTTACCCTCTCCTTGTATCGTGGATCAGACAATATGTCCTCTGCCTTACCGATTTCGCATATGGATTTTATGGGATTTTCATCTCCCCTAAATCTCCCAATATACCCTTCATTTCTGAAAATTTCATAGGGAATAGATCTTGGAATTCATGCAACAATTTTGTAATATTTTCCATCGTTTCTTCATCCCAGTAGTCTATGACACTTGCAAATTTTGGGTTCTCCTCTATCCCAATGTTGAATTTTCTTATATTCAATGGCTGATTCATTGGTTCCATTGGTACATCTAGTGCTGCGACATCCTAAATCCCCTCTGTTTCTGGGATATTAATTTTTTGTAACTCATCATCATCCTCAGGACCTCCAGATACATTATAACATTCCATCATCGACTGCATGTGGAAATGTGCATGTGGATCCATTGAATATGCAACTTGCACTACCTTCAATACCACATCACGGATGAGATGAAGTGCATTATGGACATTGGGATTGTCATCCGCGAAATGGAAGGTATGAGCAAAGAAAACTATCATCTATTCCCAAGCAGTTATTTCTCTGCGCAAATCTACAGATACATACCATGATCTTGGGATCTCATCCATAGTGTGGAAAAAGGAATGGATTGGCATTCATTCTTTGGTTGTGATTTCCACAGAGTCTGACATTCCATTATATGATGGTTGGGGCCATTCCTCCCATTGTACCTCCTAGTGTGATATACTTATGTGTCTCCAAAGAGAACTATCATTAGTCTTCAACACTACTCCCATCCATCAATCATCTTCTTATCGGTCTCCCACTAGCATGATGGAGTAGCCTTTAGTGATTCCTCCAACGCTAACAATTGTTGAAGGCTTGATACCTTCTCTTCAAACTCCATGAAGAACATAGATATCTTAATACCCCTCATATATTGGAAATTCAATATTCTCAGTCGCAACCTGGCATAGAGACTACGTGATCATACAACACTTCCTGAATGACACCTCGTGCATGTGATTTTGCCAGTTTTCTAGCGCATCATTAGAATCAAAAGATGAAGAACTAGAGCTACATCGACCAATTTCTCCATCAATATTTGGGAGTATATAATATTCTAAAATATTATAAGCATGATCCCATCCCCTGACAACTCCATCCTTCATTGGCTCGATATACCTATGCCCTTCGTTTGGATCCATTGGAGCGATGACTGATGTATTGGTTCTTAAATGTCACCATATGCTTGTTGAAGTTAATTACTTCCATACTATCATTGGCCCATCCGATCCCCAGCAATGTGGTATAGGATCCTCCACCATCAAAAAATTCAATCACATCAAAATTAGCATAGGTCTTCATACCTTCAACATCCACGACCAAGTTTGACACATGTCCGATTAGTTGTACTTTAGCCTGATTAGCCAATCGCAGCTGTAGAGGGGGCCAACCCAAAGTCCGCCTCCCCCATTAGAGGAATTTTGAGGTCTAAAATGAACCTCCTAAGGAAAATAATAAAATAATATTTATTAATTTTGGAGGAAAAAAGAAAAAAACTATTTTTTGTGTTCGTATTTTCGACATATTTCCCTATGTTTTTACTCAAATTTGGATCGGGAGAGCTCGTTGGATGTGGAATTTGATTCTGCATCCAACGAGTACCCAAAATGCATACTTTTGATGGACCCTGCTACCCCAAAAACAATAAATACCTGAAAAAATGTGATGATGACATCATCATCACATTTTTTCAGGTATTTATTGTTTTTGGGGTAGCAGGGTCCATCAAACGTATGCAGTGTGGGTAGTCGTTGGATGCGGAATCAAATTCCACGTCCAATGAGCTCTCTCGATCAAAATTTGAGTAAAAATACAAGGAGATATGTCGAAAATACAAACAAAAAAAGTAGTTTTTTTTATGACAAATATGTCAATTCAACCATTATGGTTGACTCATTTTATTGGAATTATATTGGTTCTTGAATTCTTACTCACAAAAACTTATCGTTGGCACGTTTTCTTATAAGGCCCATTTTAGACCCCAAATTTCCTCTAATGATTTTCTGCCATGTCTACTTTGTCAAGATATTCATATCTGAACCTAGATCCAGAATGACTAAATCTACTTCATAGTCCCCAATCTGAATGTTCATGTGCATCTCTTTTCTCGTATTTTTCTTATGAAAATATTTCAACATGGAGTCCTTCCACTTCTTACCCGATTGGTGCAACATGTTCTCAATATCGACAAGAGATTTGGGATCTCTTGCTAATGACAATAATCTCTCAAGGAAGTTATGCAAGGTACCATGCTTACGCAGTGCTCTTTCCTCCAACAAAGAATCAAAAGGAGAGGGAATTTCATAAATAGGTGACTTACCAAGATTTATTATGATCACATCCCTCTCTTTGAAGAATGTATCTCTTTTGATAGTGATGTCAAATGGCACATTTTTCTTCCCATCCAATCGAACTTGCGGATGGAGGTCATCCTCCCCAGTTGTTGCACCTCTGCAGCTGATGATAGAAACATCAACATTCTCCATTCTGGGCTCTGCTAAGATAGTTGCGATTTTCAATCCTTGATTATGGTTCAACAGTGGATTCATAGGTTGATTTACATTCTCAATCATATTTTGGTTCTGAATTCGAATTTGGTTCTGACCCTGATTTTTCACTTGATTCTAGTTCACCAACAGGTTTTGTAATTGATTCTAGTTCTATAGTTGATTTTGATTCTATAACTTGTTCTGATTCTATAACTGATGAACATTTCTTTCCTTCCATCTTGCGATCATCTATGGAATGTCCTCAATAGTGTGATCAATTGTGATACAATACATACACGAGAACTATAATTATGGAAAATCCCTCTAGTAGTGACCCGATATGCCACAATTATAACATTGGATAGGTCCACCACCTAGTATGTCTCCTTGACCAAGGCCTCCTCCTTGTCCTCTGAATCCTCCATGAAACCTTCCTTATCACTGGTACTGCAGCTAAGCCAATTGCTGTGGTGAGGGATTCAGATACTGCTAAACATAGTGCGCTTCGTGAACATACTGTGGCTGCTGTAGAGCCATTTGCATCTGGTTATACTGAGGCTACAGCATGAACTGTTGTTGTGGTTGTAGCGATATAACTTGCATCTGTGGTGGTGGCACATACTGCGGTTGAGGAGATGGTTGTACCACCTGTGGCTATGGATGCGGTTGCTGTACGGATCGATGATATTCTCCCTTTACATAGTATGATTCATATGTTATTTCCTGTAGTAGGTTGTATGTGTGACAATATTTATCTTCATGCCCAACAAACCGACAAAAAGTGTAGTATAAGCTTGCTGGCTTCATTACCATCTTCTGCATGTATCCACATTCTTCATGTCGATTCCCATAAACTTGGCACATGCGGCAGCATGGCACACTACCACAACTCAATGGGTTCGATGCCCCAGATAATAGATAATTTTGGAAGTCAAGACAAGTATCTTTGGTGTGTTCATCTGTACGATATCAAGTGCACCAAAGATCTTCATGATGTTCTTTCCCCTTCTTGATATCTTGTAGCTAAAGCATTAAGTTTGCTAGTTGTGCTTGATTCTGGTTCATACCAGCTGCGCTTTCTCCAATGGGTGAATCCTCCATCTTCATTACAATCTCCAAAGCCTCGCTCTATGTCATGATCTAATGTTGCATCAATGGTTGTATGATATGAGATACCAGCACTACAATGAACCATCCTTTATGTTGAACATCACTCATCTCAAAACTGACACTTGCCATTAATGTATTGAATTTTTGGTCAAAATCCCATACAGTTTAATTAGGAAATTGCTTAATATCCTTTAACTCTGTAATGTATTGCGCTTCAGACTTTGGTTTTCTTAATTCTTTGATGAGTCCCTTTATGATTTCTACCAATGTATTTAAAGGGGTCCCCGTATTAACTTATGTAAATTTCATGTACCAATCCAGCGCATGACCCCGAAGAGTGGTTGCCAATTGGCCTATACTGACATCATCATCTATAGTTTTCCTAACAGTCCATACTGCCTCACATAGGAACCAACACTACTCGAGATCATCAGTTCTGTTCCAATGGAAAAACCTGTGACTCCTTCAATAGCCTGTGACTCCTTTTTATCGGTCTCCTGCAATTCCTAGATCAATTCAGGGGTTCAGGACAATGTCTCTCCTTCTAAATTTGTCTTGCGATAGGTAAATCGCACCAACCACTCATACAGTATTATCGAGGATTCAAAGAAAAACTACTTGTGTGGACCATCGTGTATGTACTTCTCCAAACCCTTATCCGTCATCAGTACAGGGTTCTTATTTTCTATCTCAGTGAATTCTCATAGCTTCTGGTCAAACCAATATTGAATTTCTGGTCTTATCAGATGCCACATATCCTCCTCTTAGTCACAACAAGGTCCCGACAACGGAACCATTTGTTGGCACAAACCCAACCAACAAAACCAATCAACAGGGGTTCCCACTCTTTCAATGCTCAAATCACCGTGATCTCCCTGACCACTAGCCTAGATAAGTTTTACCCTGCAATATCCATGAAGCGGATGAAGTCTTACCCCAGATGTTCGAGTGAGAACTATCGGAACCAAGTTTCCACAGAATAGAACAGGACTATGTGCATCAAAATCCTATCATTTTATTAAACAGATCTGACTAATTACTTAATCATTAACATGACCATTAATCATTGCTCTTAATAGATCGCATCATTCATTCACAACTAACATAAACATATTGTGGCACAAACATATCTATAAAGATAAAACCATTTAGAAGAAAGAAACATTGCATCATAGATCCATGTCACAAATTCACTCAACATTCATCATTGGATTGCAGAAACAATAAGAAAGAAAAAGATAAAAGGAAACAATAATTCAGATCAACTTCCATCTTTTCATATTACTTTTGTGTAATGATCCACAGATTCAAAATAGTTTACAATTCAACAAGTTTTCTTCAATTTCCTCTTCCAGTCTCTCTCTATTTATCCCTCCATATCTATCACTTGTACTTCTACTTCTATTTATAGGCTTGTGCCTTTACATTCAAGGTCCACTTGTAACTAACTCTTAACCTATTCTTAACTGAATCGACAAAGTATTGACCAATATCCGAAAATTATGGTCCAAATACAAAAAGGTGACACAAAATATGCAAAATATTCTATTCTCAGCTTTGTGCACTAATATTCCTCTTGTGTGGTGTCTTCTATCCTTGCGCAACATCCACGATGTTGCGTAGCTGAATTGTCCCAAAACCCCTGCACAGAACTTAGTAGACAATCTAATACCAAGTTAGAAATACCACCGATAACAAAGAAAGTCACCAAGCCTCTGATTGATCTGGATAAAGAAGAGGATTATGAAGTTTGAATTCATATAAGCACGTTTACTCTTGACCACAATAGCAATGGTGACATCAACCCATTGGGGGTTTCCATAAAAACTACACAAAAACATGAGGAGGAAGCATAACTGACAGACAAAAGGACCCAATATGATACCCCTCTTACTGAGTATGCACTAACAAAAGAGAATATCCATTGGATAGCTGAAGAGTTATTTAAAGCTCCACAGAAAAGGAAGAGTATGGTGAAATGGAAGGGAAAGTGTTGTCCTGGGAAAGGATCACAAGAAAGAAGTTCCCACACAAGCTAAGAAGGTGTACCGCACGCACGACAGAAAGAAGGGAAGATCATGAAGGAAGCAAAGGACAAGCACAGGAAGAATGGAGAGGCATGTGATGAAAGAAAGGCAAGTGCAAGAGTGCATAGGTGATAACGGACAGAAATAGATAAGGGAAGATCATGGCCGTTTAAGGCGGCATAAGCCTATAGCCACACACGTACGAGGGAATATTTGTAAGTTAGGCTAATAGTGCCTCGTGTCAAGTCATAGTCACCATAGCTATAGCCTGAGGGGCGGCTGACCGTGATAGTTAATAAATTGCGTGTATGCAGTTGGACCTATGTGGTCATGTAAAATAGTATCAATAGGAGGGATTTGTTAGATTTTTATCATTCAAGATAGCATTATATTAGGATATTTAACTGAGAGAATAACAAGCACAACAATCAAACACAATAGACAATGAACACAATGTTTTTCCTCAAGGAAACCATAAAGGAGAAAACCCCGCAACTTCCTCAGAGATAGAATCAGCACCAAAAGTAAAACCCCAAAATAGTAAGATGATCTCCCGATAGTAGTAGTCTCTTTCTTTCTAGCCCGAGCAGCTTCTTTTCCCTCATCTATGCACTACAACTAAGTGTGAGTGTGTGTGTGTTAAATATATATTCTCACTCTCTATTTATACTAATTCCTGACTTGACAATAACTCACTAGGGCCGACTTCTCTAGGAGAGTCTAATAACCTTAGGGCCCCATAACTATGGGGACTTTAACCCTTGATCAATAGGAGGGTTACCCACAATGACTTCTTCTCATTATAGAAACTCTTGATTGAAATATCGGGTCATGACATGAATCAATTACATTACAAACACTTCCCGGAATAAACATCACGGTACAATACATAAGATATACAAGTGAATACATTCCAAAGTTACAATTTTATCAACACTCCCTCTTAACTAGGAAGGTATTCTCCGGACACAATTTATTAGCACAAGTATTCTTCTCTATATCATCGATTCCTCATCATATTCATCTTCAATTCATCTTCATCTTCAAGTCATCTTCACATTCAAGTCATCTTCATCTGAATCTAGATCATCACTAGATCTGGATCATCACTCTATCTGGATCATCTCTGCTGGATCAACATCACTGGATCTGGATCATCACTCGATATGGATCAACATCACTGTATCTAGATCATCACTTGATCTGGATCATCACTCGATATGGATCTTCACTGATGGATCAACATCACTGGATCTGTATCATCACTCGATCTGGATTATCACTGGGTTGTCATTACTGGTGCTATCTCATGATTCTTCTCATCACAAGAAGTTCTACAGAGCTAGCCCTTTTTCATGTTGGTTGTAGGACTAGCCTCCATGTTGGTCTTCTTCAGTGGTTATATCTGAACCTAAGTCAGAATGGCCCACCCAACACTTACATCTGACCATGAGAGGAGCACATCCAACACCATGTCAGAAAGGCACGCCCAGCACTCACATTTGACCATGTGGGAACACATCTGACAACCCTATCAGAAAGGCCCAGCACTCACATCTGACCATGGGGACTTCACTTAGTGAACCTCTCACATAGCACGTGCAATCGTGGGATATTAAAGAATACCCTTAATTTCAAGAGATATTGACCCAAACTCTTTTTGTTGAAACCCCCTCCCAATACTTAAAACCTCCTCCCCAACCCCTTTTATACCTCAATCCTTATAAACCACCCTACTCACCCGCACCTTAAACCCCTCACCGCCCCAATACCTCCAATATATTGGTTCAATTTTCTACAATTTTAAAACCCACAATATGAACTAACCTGATAGGATATTGATCAACAAGTGAAACCCCCGCGCATATGACCATGTGGGAACACATCCCACAGTCCCCTCAGAATGGCCCTGCACTTACATCTGATCATGTGGGAACACATCCCACAATTCCCTCAGAATGCCCTTGCACTTACATCTAATCATGTGGGAACACATCCCATAGTCACATCAGAATGGCCCTCAGCCCTAGGCTGAGTATTCCTAGTAACTGACCAATTGACTCCATTTAGAGAATGGAATTCAGCACTTATATATGATCATGTAGGAACCAATCCTATAGTCACATCAGAATGGCTCAGCACTCACATCTGACATGGAAGGAACCAATCTTCTCACCATGACAAAATGGATCATCCCTTGCATCTGACCATGGAAGGAACAATCCTCTCACCATGTCAAAATGGCTCACAGACTCATCACTTCCCATTGGAAGGAACCTCGATCTAGAGAACACCAAGCTTCTCCCTCAAGTACTCAAAATTCACTCTGGCTAATGGCTTCGTCAACACATCAGCTATCTGTTCATCCATCACAACATACTAGAGCTTCATTGCTCCTCTCTGCACCATATCCCTAATATAGTGATATTTGATCTCGATATTCTTTGAGTTGTCATGGAACACTAGGTTCTTTGACAACTTCACACATCTCTGGTTGTTCCAATATATACAAGTATCATCCAACTGGAGATCAAATAAATCAAACAGTAGCTTCCTTAGCCATACTGCCTCACAACTAGCTAAACAAGCTACAACATACTCTGCTTCAGCTGTACTCAGTGCCACACAAGACTGCTTCCTGCTAAACCAAGAGATCACATGTAATCCCATACTGAAGCAACACCCTAAAGTGCTCTTCCTATTGATAGCACTTCCTGCCCAATCTAAATCAACATAACCTTCCAGGTTAATCTTTTGATTCACCGCATACTTGATCCCATAATCAACTATACCCTTTAGGTACCTCAGAATATGCTTTGCAGCAATCAAGTGAACATGTCTCGAATCTGTCAGAAACTGGCTCAAGGTGTTCACAGCAAAGCAAATATCTAGTCTCGTGTTCACGAGGTACATCAAGGACCCAATCATATAATGATACATCATAGCATCAACCGCCTTTGATGAAGCATCACTCAATACCTTCAGGTTTGATGCCATAGGTGTGGTTATGGCCTTGCAGTCCATCATCCTGAACTTCTTCAGGATCTCTACTCTATACTTCCCTTGTCTGAGGAATATTCCATCCACATTCTTCCACACCTCCATGCCTAGAAAATAGTGCATCATACCCAAGTCCTTCATTTCGAACTCGACAGCAAGCTTTCTCTTCGTATCACCAATCAACCCATCCATACCTATTACAAATAGATCATCTACATACAGTAGGAGTATCACTGGGTTACCTTCTTCAACCTTGTAGTAAAGGTTGGAATCTGCTTTACTTTTGGTAAAGCCCAAACTGGATAGAAAGCCATTAATTCTGGCGTACCATGTCCTAGGTGCCTATTTCAAATTGTACAGGGCTTTCTTCAATTTACACACATGATTCTCCCTATCATGTGTCTCAAAACCGAATGGCTGCTCCACATACACTTCCTCTTCTACTACACCATTCAAGAAGGTAGTCTTGACATCCATTTGGTGTATCTTCCATTTCATCACTATAGCCAGAGAAAGTACTGATCTGATGGAAGTGTATCTGGCTACAGGTGCAAAAGTTTCTTCATAATCTATTCCTTCCTTTTGGGAGAAACCACGGGCCACAAATATTGCTTTATATTTTTCTATGCTGCCATCTATAGCATGCTTGATCTTGTAGATCCATTTGGAATTTACAATAGACTTCCCTTTTGTCTTAGGACAACATCCCAAACATCATTCTTCATGATCAATTGATACTCTTCGATCATAGCATTCTTCCATTCTTTCTTCTCTACTAATTCTTCATAGTTGGAAGGTTCTTTATCCATGATGTCACATAGTAGGGCTACATAACCATAACAGGATCTGGTTCTCTTCCTTTCTCTGTGATTTTCTTCTGGAGCCCCATATCTTTCTACACTTTGGATAGCTTCTTGTTCCCAAGCAGGTTTCCTCTTGTGAGGATTCTTCTCCTGAGGTGGATCTACGGGTTGTTGAGATTCTTCTAATTCTCGATCTTCTTCTTGGGTTTCTTCATTCATGGTTTTGTCATGAATTGTGGGTGCTTCTGTTTCTTCAGGATCTTGTAAGATGAGTCTTCGTCAAATGTTACATCCCTGCTGATATCAATATTCTTGAATCCTAGGAAGTATATTCTATAAGCGTTCTAGCTTTCAGAGTATCCCACAAATATACCCTTCTTTCCTGAAGGATCTAACTTTGTCCTCTTTTCTTTCGGAATGTGTATGTACACTGGACAGCCAAATATTCTGAGATGGTTGACTTCTGGTTTCTTTTCAAAAAAGACTTCTTCAAGTGTCTTGTTCTTGAGTACTTAGTGTGGAGTACGGTTCTGTACATACACCATTGTTCTGGAAGCTTTTGCCCATAGATTGATGGGAAGATCTTGATCATGAATCATAGCCCTTGCATCTCCCATGATCATTCTATTCTTCCATTTTTCAACCCCATTCTGTTGTGGATTATATGGAGTAGTTAACTCCCTCTTAATCCTTGAATCTTTGCATAATGATTTGAATTCATTTGATGTGAATTCTCCACCATTATCTGATCAAAAGGTTTTGATCTTCTTTTCTGTGTGGTTCTTGATCAAGGATTTGAATTCCTTGAACTTGCTAAATACCTCATCTTTGTTCTTCATGAAGTATATCTATTTCTTCCTAGAAAAATCATCGATAAAAGAAACATAGTATACATACCCGCTTAATGAACTCGATGACATTGGATAGCATACATCGGAGTGAATGATTTCCAAGATTCCTTTTTCCTTGCTCTCACTACTTGGAAATGTCTTCTTATTGTTCTTTCCTTTCGTACATCCTTTTCAAACTCCATCATGTTTTTCCTGAATTTATGGAAGACCTTCAACAGCTTTGCTTGCAAGTGGTAGTGCTCTGTAGTGCACATGTGCAAGCCTTCTATTCCAAAGTTCATTTTTCTCAAGTGTGTCATGGACCAACACTTGTTATGGATGGCCCTTCAATTTGTATAGACCTCCCTCTTGTGGAAATTGAACCCAGTGATAGAACAATTTTACTCACAACAATTATCAATTGAACTTGCAAAATCACTCACAAAAGAAACTGAAAATGGAGCTGAACACTAAACTGTATTAACTCAGTGTACAATAGCCAACCCTATAACATAATAGGTTGCTGCATTAAATAATTACATAGGAGATTCGAATGCATGAGGAGGCAATTCGAATCTAGTCAAAAGCAGGCTTACTAATATTAAGCAAATCCCCCATAGGTCAATAAAGTAGTTTCCAAATCAGTCATGGAGCTCACGAATTGGAAAGAGCACTTAGGTAAGCTAAAAAGTGATGGAATCATAACTCATACATGCTTTTCATAGGATAAAATAGTGGAGGATGTGGAGGAAAAAAAACTAGTTAACCTCACCTAGTCAAACTTTCCCAATTGCCTTAAAGCACTGAAAAAGTAGGCAATAAAGCAGAAAAAAAAGAAGGGCGCCTAGGAGGCCAGGAATAAAGTAGAATTGATTCCTTGAGGTTTCCCAAGTGCTACATGAGTCAAAATAGGCAAGTTTGACCACTATGGATAGGTAAATGACAACTTGCATAAGGTGGGACACATGAACTAGGCAAATAAGACAAAAATAATTAAATTAATGTCTAAGGTAGCTAACTATGGATTGATTATTCTAACACTTCTTGTTCCCCAATCACTACTGCATCATTAATAGTCTTTCGCTTTGGCCACATGTTAACTTGGCCATCTACAAATGCAACCCTCATGCCTTTTGCATCTAATGAATATATGGAGAGGCGGTTCTTCTTTATTCCTGGTACAAACAATACATCTTGCATCTTCATAGACTTTCTAGAGTCTAGCTTATAGGAGGATCCCCCACTACCTTTTATTGGATACTGGTAGTCATCCCTAAGTTTTACCTTGTGAGGTGAGTCATGTTCAGATAGTTTCACAAAGGATTCTTTGAATCCCATATGTTTGGAAGCACCACTGTCTATAAGCCAATAATTGCTTCCATGTGTGGTAGTTCCCGTGAGGGAGAAAATCAAGACATATTCTTCATCACTTGAAGAATCATCACTTTCTTTCTTGATTCTCTTTGTGGAAGGTTCGTCATCTTCTATAGCATGAGAATGATGTCTTCTCTTGTTTCCCTTCTTCTTATGGGAGTTAATCTTGTTTCTAGGATAGTCTTTGGAAAAGTGTCCTCTTTCATCACATGTATAGCATCTTAATTTAGATAAATATTTTCTAGTGTTATCTTTCTGGTGGAAGTTCTTACCTCTAGAATGATGAGAGCTTCTTCTGCTTTTCTTGGAGTGTACTGTGAGAGATTGATCTTCACTTCCCATCTTTTCTTCTCGAGCTTCTATACGAGCTTCTTCTTGAGAGCATTCTTCCCATAGTCTGCTAAACTTGACTAGCTTCTTGCTGGCACATATCCCTTGAATGAAAGAGTCCCATGTCCTAGGGATACCATTCAAGGTGGTCATCACAATCTCTGCATTCTCCATTTCTTCATCCACTAATTCAAGTTCTTCTTTGATCTAAGAGACTCTTGTAAAATAAGACTAGATGGTTTCCGCATTCTAGATCTTTACATTCTTCAATTGGTTTCGCAGAATCATATTCTTATTTATGTACTTCCCTTCAAAAATTTGGTCAGGATATCAAACATAGATTTAGGTGTCTTTAGGGAGGACACCTATGGTATGAGGTGATCCTTGATTGAATCAGAAATAATCCTCTTAGCCATGACCAAATTCTTCTTGTGTAAGGCCTTAGCCTCGTCTCTCTCTGGAACTAGAACCTCCTCATTGATATAGGAGTCCAACTCATTTTCTTCCAGGACCAGGGAGATCCTATACTTCCAGACTCGAAAGTTATCAGCTCCGTTAAGATTTTCATCAAGCTTGGTATGATGAGGCATCTTAACTAAGAATCTCAAATGGAAATGCAAAATATTTAGATCTTACCAGGTTAAGATGTCAGATCTGGATCTGGAGCTGCAATTTTGTAGTGTTGGTTCAAGAGTATATTAGGGTTTGACTTTCCCATAGTTTTGTCCAACAAAAATCTTTGATCTTTATCTCTAAACTTCGATTTTGAGGAGGAGATCAATCTAGGCCTGGTCTCACTCAAAAATTCCACTTCTGTGAAAATCCCTAATTTCTAGCAGCAGTGTCGGGTCAAAAACTGAAAATGCTCGGAATCAGATATTGATGTATTTGTAACTTTAGAATGTATTCATCCGTATTTCTTATGTATTGTAACCCAATGTTTATTCTAGGATTTATTTTATTCATGTCATACCCCAATGTTTTATTCTGGGAAGTTTCTATAATGTAAACAAGTCATGTCAAGTCATTGTGGGTAACCCTCCTACTGGTCAAGGGTTAAAGTCCCCCCAGTTGTGGGGCCCTAGGGTTATTAGACTATCCTAGTGAAGTTGACCCTAGGTGATTCATTGTAATTCAGGGCAATAGTCCCCAACATGTAAGTCAAGGTTAACCCTCCTTGTTGAGTAGAGGGCAAAGTCCCCACAAGTTGTGGGGCACTAGGGTTATTAAACACTCCTAGAGATGTTGGATCTAGTAAGTAATTGTTAAGTGAGGCCGAAATGTTGGAGTGCACTTCAAGTGAACGAAATAATATAAATAGATATTGAGCCTCTCTATTTATCATACACACACTCACTCATTACGGTGCATGAGCGAGAGAGGAGAATCTCTCTCAGTGAGAGAGAGAGAGAGACAAAAGTTGTGGATATCATCTTTATGTTTTCAGGTTTTACTGATGCCATTGGTGCTCATTCTATCTCTGAGAAATTTGTGGGGTTTTATCCTTTATGGTTTCCCCGATAAAAATTCTTTGTGTCTCTTGTCTCTTGTGTTTTATTGTTGTGCATGTTATTCTCTCAGTTAAATATCCTAATATCATAATGCTAGCTTAGAATGATAAAAAATCTAACATGGTATCATAGCTAACCTGAGAACAAGTAATTGTATAGCTATAGAAGCTAGGGCTTTTTAATTTTTGGGTATCTCTCCACAATCCATCAGCAAAAGTATGCTAGGATGACTCTCCATTGAAGGGCACATCTTTCTGTCGAAGCGGAATTCGATTCCGAGCATTTTTAGTTTTGCTGCGGGAAATTAGGGATTTCTATAGAAGAGGAATTTTTGAGTGATCCCGGCATAGTATTTCTCTCCTCATCAAAATAGAAGTTTAGAGACCTAGATCAATATTTTTGGTTGGGTGAAACTCCGGTAAAGTCAAACCCTAGTTTGACCCCAAGCTAAAAAAACCCTAAATACTAAAACTGCTACGTTTTGGTACATTCACTATATCCCAAGATTGGAGAAGGTTCAGGAGCTCAAAATTTCAAAAGATGAAGATAAAATATTTATTTACACTATATCCAACATTCAGCCTCATATTTTCTATATTCTGGGAGATATGATCCCTCCAAGTTAGGGTTCTAGCCTCTTCCAGAATTAATCCATAAATAGGACACCTAGGGAGAACTGCTATATCATGGGATAAAAAAGTCCAAATTAAATTTCTGAAGATCTTCCAAAAAGGGAATGGAATTTAATTTTTTTGGTCCAATATTTAGACTCAGAAGATGAACCAGTGACACGTGGCAGTCTGTACAACTTCGATGTTCTGAATAGTCCTGTAACATGTCACCTTGGGAAAAAAATCATAAGTTCCAATTGGTGAAACCAATTCTAATGAAACCTATGGTGTTGGATCAGCCACATGCAAGGATACCTTAGTGTGAAGTTTCTAACACAAAGGAGCATTAATTTTAGATATATCACAGAAACAGTGATAGACATTTTTGCAGAAGAAATTGGAAAACTAGCCTGCTTCTTGTTCCGGGAGCTTCCCTCCACGATTTTCAGAAAATGAGTACATTGGACAGCTCCATTTGAAGAGATATATATTTCTATCCAATCATATCTGAAAGATTCTAAGTTTTGAAAATTAGGATTTCTCTAACAATCCCTAGATCAGCCAGCTCCGGAACCAGGATGGACAACTCAAATCGATAAGATCTAATCTTTTGCTATTTTCATTTGAGGTTCTCATTTCAAAGTTATCTATCACATTAGCTTGATGATAAGCTTGGTGAAGTTGACGACTTCCAAGCATGGAAGCATATGATCTCCCTAAAGAAAATGAATTGGACACCTACACAAGTAGATAGGTTCCAGTTCCAGAGGGAAATGAGGCTAGAATCCTTACACAAGAAGAACTTGGTCAAGGCCAAGAAGATCATTGTTGATTCAATCACGTATCAACTTGTACCACAAGTGTCTTTCCTAAAGACACCAAAGATGTTTGATTCCTTGACCAAGCTATTTGAAGGGAAGAACATAAATTGGAATATGACCTTAAGAAACCAGTTGAAGAATGTAAATATCTGGAATGCAGAGACCATATAGTCATACTTTACAAGGGTCTCTCAAATCAGAGAAAAACTTGAAGCGGTAGAAATATAAGTGGAGAATGTAGAAGTGGTGATAACCATCTTTAATGGCCTCCCAGGATCATGGGATTCATTCATTGAAGGAATGTGTTCCAGAAGGAAGTGATTACTTTCAGCAGACTCTGAGAAGAAGAAGAAGCTCGACTCATAAGAAGAGAAGAGAAGATGGGAGCAACTGAAGATCAGGCTCTCACCATCCAAAGAAGATCCCTCAATCGATGAGGAATATGAAGATCTCAAATCTTGAAGAACCTCTTATTGACCTCATCATTTGGATAAGAAACGATGCTATTATGAATGAAGAAGATGACAAAGCTAAAGGTTCAAGAAGGAGTCTACCCACGAAACAAATAAAGATAAGTATTCGATTGTCATTTCATGATATTGTTTTATTATGCATTTGTTTATATTCAGTTGATGTATTATGCATGATAGGATGTTTGCATTAATTACAATATACTACTAATATGCATGTGATGGGTAAGTAGCTCATGATGCTATACAACTCTCCATTGCCACTTATCTAGAATGAAACCTCTTTGCTCACATATTGGATTAGTGCACAATCTCAATGTTGTCCTGGTAGAGATGGAAGGAATCTAGAAAGTTTCCATGAGATATGGATGGATGTTGTATTGGATAAAATAGTTGCATGATCATATATTTATGCATAAGAATTTACCAATATGAATATTCCTTATGAAATGTTTCTAACCATACAAATGCATTTGACTTGTATGAAAGATCGCATACATAATCGCCTACAAGAAAAGAAGGATGAGACTTGTTCCAAAGAACAAGTGACTACAGTTCAAGATAAAGAATAATATGACGAATGTAGTGACATCATTGATGCAAAACCTTCAAGCTATGAAGAAGTAACCAAGAAGAAAGGGAAGACCAGTTAAGGAAGAATGATGTCTAGGATGCAGTATCAATACGTGAAGGGAAGTTTCTAGTTCCATCATGTAGTAGATGGAAACATCATACAAGGCAAGATTTGTAGCATGAGGCCTCTCATGAAAAGAAGGCATAAACTACAATGAGACATTTGCAGCTAGCTTGATGAAGACCTGAACCTTTGCTACAAGGTTGAAGAGGAAATCCTATAGAGGTTGACAAGCTGCACAGATGAGTGCAAGAATAAATTTTGAAAATGTTCAAGATAGAGGATCTTGGTATGCAGTGATCCTAGATGGATACATAGAATGTTAGTAGCAAAGGAAGCTACTTGTCACTCTGGTACAGAATGTTTCACTGCATAGAGTATGAAAGACAGAGGGAGTATGATGCTTCAAAGGGAGTGACTACAGAATATCCTGAGGTTTGAAATGGTATGACAAGATGGACAGATTATTGATGACTCTAGGATTTACTGAGAGTAAAGTAGATTCCAACCTTTGCTCCAAGGTTGAAGGCGGAAGACTAGTGATGCTCATGTTATGTGTCGATGCACTATTTTCTAGGCATGGAGGTGTGGACAAAGGAAGTACTGAAGAGGTTCAGGATGATGGACTGCATGACAACACCTATGGAATCGAACCTGAAGCTATTGAGTGTTGCTTCATCAAAGATGGTTAATGCTACAATGTATCATCAGATGATTGGTTCCTTGATGTACATGACGAATACGAGACCAGATATTTGCTTTGCTGTGAGCACATTGAGACTTCTTCACGTGATGGTTGCAAAGCATGTAGAAAGGTACCTGAAGGGTACAGTTGATTATGGGCTCAAGTATGAGGTGCATCAAAAATATTATGTGGATTCGTATTGGGCAGAATGTTCCATTAATAGGAAGAGCACTTTGAGGTGCTACTTCAATATGGGATCAAGTGTGATCTCTTGGTTTGGCAGGATGGAGTCATGCATGGCGCTGAGTACAGCTGAGGCAAAATATGTTACCACTTGTTATTTGGGAGGTAGTATGTTTCTTTTGAAAACTACTATTTGATTTGGTTGATATGAATTGCATTTGTTATATGATGCAAAGAGGAGCAGTGATCCAGATCAAGATCTCTTTAAAGAAGGATTTCTAACATAGCTGATGAGACAGGTTTCCCTCAGATGTAATCTGTCCTGGTGAAGCTCGCAGGTCATCCTTGTACGTAATCCTCCCTAATGTGATTAAACTATAGAAATGGCCAAAGTGAAGTTTGAGTACTTCAAGGAGAAGCTTGGTGTTCTCGAGATCGAGGGTCCCTCTAAGGGGAAATGATGAGACCTAGAGACATTCTGACATGGGAGAGGATTAAGTTCCTTCCATGGTCAAATGTAAGGGATGGGCCATTATGTCATGGTGAGAGGATTTAGGTTCCTTCCATGTCAGATATGAGTGCTGAGCCATTATTATATGACTATAGGATTGGTTCCTACATGATCAGATATAAGGGCTATTTCCATTCTGGGAATGGAGGTGCCCGGTCAGTTACCAGGAAAACTCAGTCTAGGACTGAGAGCCATTCTAATGTGATAGAGGGATGTGTTCCCACTTGATCAGATGTAAGGGATGAACCATTCTGTCATGGTTAAAGGATTAGGTTCCTCCCATGTCAGATGTGAGTGTTGGCCATTCTGATGAGTAGGTCAGATGTAAGGTCAACAGCCATTCTCTGGGAGAATGGAGGCGTCTGGTTAGTTACCAGATAGCTCAGTCTGGGACTGGGGGCCATTCTAATTGGACTGTAGGATTGGTTCCTACATGATCAGATGTGAGTGCATTCCCTTTCAATGCGATGTGTTTACACATGGTCAAATGTAAGTGCAGATCCTTTATGATAGGATGAGGTCGGACATAAGTGTTGAGCCATTCTGGCGCAATGTGTTTACACATGGTTAGATGTGAGTGATGTGCCTTTCTGAAAATATGGGGTTGGATGTAAGTGCAGAGCCATTCCAATGCGATGTGCTTGCACATGATCGTATATAAGTGTTGAGCCATTCTGGCATGATGTGTTTACACATGGTCATATGTGAGTGCTAGGCCTTTGTGACAAGATGAGGTCAAATGTGAGTGCTGGGCATGCCTTTCTAACAATATGAGGTTGGATGTAAGAGTTGGGTGGGCCATTCTGACTTAAGTGTCAGATATAAGCACTGATGAAGACCAACATGAAGGGTAGGCCTACAGGACTGACTCTGTAGAACTTACTGTGACGAGAAGAATGAAGAAGATAGCACCATTTGATTGAGATAGTAGAAGCAGCAATGATGATGATGATTCAGTGATGATCCAGCTTTGATGATCAAGTGATGATCTAGACTTGATGATGATCCAGTAGTGACGATCTAGATCAAGTGATGATCTAGACTTGATGATGATCCAGTAGTGATGATCTAGATCAAGTGATGATCTATACTTGATAATTATCTAGTAGTGACGATCCAGATCAAGTGATGATCTAGACTTGATGATGATCCAGCAGTGATGATCTAGATCAAGTGATGATCTAGACTTGATGATGATCCAACAGTGACGATCTAGATCAAGTGATGATCCAGACTTGATGATGATCCAACAGTGATGATCCATATCGAGTGATGATCTAGATCCAGTGATGATGATCCAGATCCAAATATAGATGACTTGAAGATGATGATTGTTATACCAAAATCCTATCACCATCATGTGATAAGACATTTGACATGCCTACTTTCCATGAATCCCAGCTTCTAGCGTGGAAACTAAATGGTTTTTCATCAATCTGTCATACAAATTCCCAGCACCGTGCATGCCCCTTTATCCAGGAGTGGTACCCCTGATCGCACTGCCTTTCATCAGTTGTCCACAAGCAGTGCCACTGCCCATTGCCCTTGGTCCATAGGCGGTTATTACCAGAACCGCTCTGTCATAGAAGGAGAAGCACGGTACCCTGGGTCAAAAAGGAAAAAGAGAATTTTCTTGAGGATTCTAGATGATAAGCCTCGTGTACTACCTTATCCCTACTGTTGTGGGTTGGTTGAGCTCGATATCCCTCATAATAGGATATTAGAGGCCACCTCACCCACTACTTTATCAACCATCTCTATCCATTAAAGCCCTATAAATATGAGCTCATAGCCATGGTTGAGGAGAGAACATTGAAGGTATTGTTATGCTATTGGATTGATTATTGGCCCAAGATTATTTGGAGAGAGCATAGAGAGCTAGAGTCGGAGCTTTTGGGGATGAAGAGCTGGTTTCATGGAGATGCATGTCAACACTAAGGCTTGGTTGTAAACTTCTTCATATTTATAATGCAAGTTGATTTATGTCCCACATATGATGTTGTTGTTGTGATTTCGCATATATATGTTGATAGATTCCTTAGTCACTAGCATAGATTAGTAGATCATATTCTGGTTACTTTGATTCGTTTCGTGTTGAGATTTATTGCAGGTACACAAGTGAACTGTCAAATACTTGTATTCCAGATATCTATAGTGTCTAGGGAGAGTCTTCAACCTCTGTCCTCTATTTGTTATGGATCTGAACCATTCAGACTAATGGAACACCTTGCTGTCCGCAGGAGGTGAAATATTCTAGCTAACAAATCTGGCGACTCCGACGGGGAATAGAGTATTCAGTTGTTTTGATCTTCCTTAGTCTGCAACTCTTGTCCGAATCCAGGCTCCGTTTTCTTCAACTCTTTTCAATCATATCTACTTTCTGATTTGTATTATTTGGGTTTGAAATTTCTAAATCTGTTCAGATCTAAGTCATTTTGGTGTTTTATGCTCTGTTACCACATTCAATTCGATAGTATTTTCCTTGATCTAGTATTTTTTTACTTGATCCATTGTTCTTTTTTTTTTGTTTTGGCCATCTACAGGGAACCACACACATGTTGTGTACGAGGAGTGGTGCCACCGCCTGAACATAGTGAGCAGTAAGCAGTGCCACCGCCTATATCTGGTTTGCAAGGAGTGGTGTTGTATTGGAAACTCTCTGTCAACACCTACGAAACGCGGTGCTAGGTAGGCATTAGTCCAAAACTCTTTTTCCTCATTTTTCTTTGTAAAAAATTGGAATTTTGATTGCTTTCAATTCTAGTATAAGACTTGTGTTATTGAATCTGATGTGTGTGGCTTGCTGCTTTGATGGTTTAAGATTGATTTGAGTGGAATTTCAAAAGTTTATTTAATATTTTTGATTGTTCAACTGCTTCTTGCTTGTTGGTTGTGCTTAAAGAAGGATTTCTTGTTTTATGAAAGTTAGGGTGCTCATTGAAGCCTCTTTTCATTGCATATGCTGAAAGAAGAACACTAGATTAGCTTCTAGATTTCATTTCTTGTTTTCATAGTAAACTTCTTTTTCTTTCCTTCAAAAAAGAAAAGTTTTGCTTGAGATTAGGACATCATATTTGAGCGCTAGATTTGGGTTTTTTGATTGGCTTTACAAGCTTTCAGGACCTTTATGCTATTTCATGTCTCATGCATATAGGACTATCTTGATCCAAATTAAAAAAAATGGTAGTTTTAGGTTAGATTTGCTTATTTTTTTGAGAAATTTGAAAAGTTAGAGTGCATTGGCATATAGGTGTGCTTGGTGTTGCTCTTTTAGGAAAAGAGATTTGCATCGTTCTCATTTGCTTTCGAAAAGAAGAATTTTGTTTGTAAAAGTGTTTGCTTATCTTTGATTTGATGTTCATGACTGTTGATTGGAATTATTTTTGGTTTTGAAACAAAAATAAAAACACTCTCTTCCCTCCCGTAGGTAGGCATACTGAACAGTAAAGTGAACATTTGCATAATCATATTGCATGGTTTTACTTTTCTATCAAAACATCATGCATTCACCTAATCATACAAGTTAAAATTAATGGTAGTTGTAGGTTAAAATTTACGTAGTAACTTGAGTGATAGGTTAGATACGTGTTCGGGCGTCGTAAAACGTAGGAGCCATCATTATTTGTCAGCATTACATTCTGGGACTCATGCGGTTCTTCCACGTACTGTCGGTATATCAAACGGCCTTTCACGTACCCTTGAGGTATATAGAAAGGTACTTCACGTACTTGATTGTATATCAGAAGGCCCCTTCTGTATGTTTATGCATTAAACAGCACTACTATCGATTTGAGCTCCCACATACCTTGAGTATATCAGGAGACCCCACTAAGGTACCTTATCTATCTGAGGAAAGCCCTTCAGTTGTCTTTTTTGGAGCCATACACCGAAAATAGCATTCAGGGAGATTACTACACATGTACCCTCAAGGCATATCGTGAGTGGCACCTTCTTGACAATCCTAGTGAGAGACCTGACTTTTGAACTCCTCCTGTCATTTTAAGTCTGCTTGTTTTTACCTACAGTTTGAGAAGGGAAGTCTTTTGGTGTGTTTTTTTTTAGATTTTCAGACCCTAGGTTAGATAGGAATTGTACAAACTAGCTAAGTTAAGACAGTCCAGAAGAGTACAGGGCTTGCCACCTGATTTTATTCCTGTTTTAGGAGAAAATCCAATGGAATCTATCGACCAAGGAGCTGCTACCACCTCCCAAGTGGGAGATAATGTGGTGGTGGAAAGTGGAGTACCATATTCTTCACACTCACCTCCCCTAGTCTAACAAACTTCTCAGGAAAATTCATCATTCCATTCTCCCTTGGAAGGTCATGTTGATGATGCAACCCATCCGGATTTTGGTCCTAATGCTCCTTTTTGGGAGACACCTATCGGACAGGCCATTTCCTCATTTGGCACCCGTTCTCCTGATGATGAAGAAGAATGCAGGCAATACCGTGATTCTATTCTTTGTGCACAGGAGGTAGAAAATCAAATTGATAACCTATTAGGATCTACACCATTATGTTCCACATCTCTTCCTGTGGGATATCGTTCACAAGCCGATTCTATGAGACCCATTGAACCAATTATAGAACGTCCATTAACAACCCACAACCCAGGTCAAATTTCCACCTCTCTCACCTCTCATTTTATGTCTGTTCCAAATCCTCCCAGGTCTTTTGAATCTAGGGCCCAACCTTCAATTCCTGTTTCGTCAGTACCTTCTAATGCCGGGGGGAAACCCCAGGTACGACCTACGTTATCTAATACCGGAGTTGTACCTAGTCAAGAACAGACCTCTAACATAGAAACATCTATAGTTTTGGTCCCTCCCACCCACACTAATATGGTAAATCCCCTATCTATTTCAGGTTATCCCTTGGGGCCAAAACCTGTTACCATTCAGTCTTCTAGTGGTTATGGTTATCAAATACTTGTAGGTAATCATCCATCTAATCCTACAGGAATGCCTTATACTAGAATTCCATACCCTAGTAACACTTTTACGCCATGGCGGCAACCCAACTAGTCTTACATGCTAGCCATGGGAGGGATACCTATACATGCTGTAGGAGGTGCGGGAGGACCACCTTATGGAGGTCCTCCCCCTAGGTGACCTCATGGTCTCGGAGGATCTGGAAACTTTCCTCCTTATGGTCCTGGAGGTCCTAGTGGTCCTGGGGAGCCTGGTGGCTTTCCTCCTTATGGCTCTAGAGGGTCTAGTTACCCTTCACCTAGTGGTTCCAATGGCTGTGAAGGTTTACCACCTCCGAGAGGCTCCGAAGGGTCTAGTGGTCAGCCTCCTAGTGTTCTTGGTGGTCCTAGTGGTCCCAGTGGTCTTGGTGCTCTCGGTGGCTCTAGCATTCCTCCTCCTAGAGGCCCTGGTGTTCCTAGCGGTCCTAATTCCAGAAATCAACCCCCCGTGGACGGATCCTCTAGTGGTTCTTCCTCAAAGAAACCTGTTTATTAGTCTACCTATGGCCCTACTAGTAATTATATGCCATATCAATATTACTAGTATGTCCAACCAAATATACAGTTACCTTTCCTAGAAACTTTGGACTTGCCTGATTTGTCCAAGTTGATTAATGATCCCATTCGACACAATCCCTTGTGGCCTCCCATTTCGGTAAAGTTACCATCGGATATCCCGAAATTCGATGGGAAGCGGGGTGAAGATCCACAGAACCATGTTATGGATTTTCATTTGTGGTGTTCCTCTAACTCCCTCATGGATGATTCTGTTCAGTTACGACTCTTTCAGCGAACTTTGACTAGTACGGCCGCGAAGTGGTACATTGAACTCCCACAACATTCGTTTGTGGATTTTGTCTCGTTGGCAACCATATTTCTTACGCACTTTCAACTCCCTATTCATTATGAAATGGGAACTCAACTTTTAACTTCTTTGCGACAGAACACCTCCACCCACATTTCAAATCATATTCATGAGTGGAGAAGGTGGAGAAGGCTTATTAAGGCCCCTATTCTGAATCAGTTGTTAACTGATTGGTTCACTAAGTCCTTGTTGCCTCTTATTTACCAAGATGTGTCCATGGGCGGTGCCATTACTGAGAAGCGGGATATTAGTTGGGCTCAGTACCTAGACTTGGTCTATTCCCAGTCCGAGACCCTTTATGACCTGATTCCTCAATCTCCTCACCCCAGCACTAACCCTGCCAAGCCACCAGCAAAAGTACCTGTTGATGGAATTGTTGGTTCAATCCAGTCCCCATCCGCAACGAAACCTGCCAAGAAAACCCAAACCACTACTCCTTCAACTCCCAAGGTTTCTGCCGAGGTCAATTCTATTCAAAGTACTCAAACCTCGGGTAATTAAAGGGAAGGTAAAAATTGAAATAAAAAACCTGGAAACCAATAAGAGACCCAACGATCAACCAATAATGACAACGACAAAGGTAAGAGGAAGGCTAAATAGCCTTGTCTGTTATGCAGTGGTGACCATTTTTCAAAGGAGTGTCCCTGTCGGGACGAAATCTACCAGTTCCTGAAGTCTAATCTCGCACCTGCAGTACTTATGAATCCCTTTCCCTCTCAACAACAACTGGTATACCACATTTCTAACCAGGGTAACTCTAGTTTATAGGAGGAAAATCGTATGATTTCCTTAGATACCATCCATCTACAAAATCAAATCTAGAATTATGATAAACCCACAGATAAGAAAGAAGATCAATCTTCTTCAGGGAAATCTCCCTCTACTAGTTCTCTAGAATCCTCGTCTACTGTTCCCTTGTCTATTGAGAAGCCTACTCTCGACATGATTTTGCACCCACCAAAGAGTACTCTTCAGAAGGATGTCTTTAATCCCAATGCCCAAGCTGCTCAGTTCTATAATGTAGTTGAAGATCTTTCTCAGGCACCTTGTGTGATGTCTACCCTTGAAGTACTCCAAAGTTGCCCCACACAGCGCAAGAACTTGTTGACAACTTTAGGAGCTTTAGACCCAGATAACACTAACTTGATTCACTTCAATGTTGAGAACTATAAACCTAGATTACCGCATAAACTCACTTTTCAGATCATTACGAAAGTAGTGGGAAATAAAGTCTTTCGAGTAGTACTAGATGAAGGAGCTTCAACCTCGGTGTTATCTCTGACTTGTTGGAAAGCTCTTGGCTCTCCCAAGCTTGTTACATCACCGATGACCCTTAAAGCCTTTGATGGACAAGGTTTCCAACACCATGGTCTCATATCATCCCTCATGGTCGAGCTGGGGGGAAAAACCATTTCCATCCAAGTAGAAGTGGTGGATTCCCCTTTCGATTAGAAACTCCTTTCAGGAAGGAATTGGTTCTATGACATAACTGTTGTTGCTTCGACAGTATTTCAAACGGTCCAATTCCCGCATCTTGGGATAATTGTTACCATTAACCAGCTTGATTTCTGTATGCCAGATGTTACTACTTCCATGGCTAATAACATCCCCATGTTAGGTCAGTCCCCTCCTCCTTACCAGTCAATAGGGGTAGGTATGTTGAAGGATTCATCCCTTATGGGGATTTTTCTATCTACTCCTCCTAGCACGAATACCACGATGGTACATATGATCGCCTCATTTGATTTTGAGCCCAAGGGAAAAAAAATTGTTTAGTCCACCTCATTGATCCCGCATGAAGCTATGTATGACACCATTCAAACTTATTTTGATGAACACACTGATGACCTTCATTTAGTGGCTTCGGATCCTTACCATTTACCATACTGGCTAGAACCTTCTCTTTCGATTCTAGATTATCTCTCCAAGAATTTTCCTTCCGACGAGTCCATTATAGAGATCATGAATACAAATGAGCACATTTGGGAGGATAACCATCATATATCCATGTTCCTCCCCAATACCAATTTGAACAGCCATGATTTTGCATCCTTGTTTCCTACTGATATTGTCAATGCTCTGCAAAGTCCTATATTGTTGCAAGATACAGATTCTTAAGGAAACCTTTGCAACATTACTCAAATGAACCCAATTGACATATCATCCAAGCGTGATGTTATTGAGCACGTTCATGTTGGGAATAACTGCTCCACAGATGAATATGAAGCATATAAGGCACTTTTTAAGGAATTCCATGATATTTTTGCCAAGTCCTATGAAGAGATGCCGGGGATTTACCCTTCCATTGTGGCCCATGAGATTAAAACTAATCCCATGGCTAAATCTGTCAGGCAGAAAATTAGGCAAGTCCATCCTAGGAAGGCTGCAGCTATTAAAGCTAAGATTGAGAAACTTTTGAAAGCTAGTTTTATTTATCATGTACCTCTGATGGAATGGGTGTCGAACATTGTCCCTGTCAATAAAAAGTAGGGCACCATTAGAGTCTGCATTGACTTTAGGGATTTAAAAAAAGCTTGTCCCAAGGGCAACTTTCCTACCCTGCATATCGATCAGATTATCGACAACTGTGCTGTAAGTGTCATCTTTTCTTTCATGGATGGCTTCTCCGGCTACAATCAGATTGAGATATTTCCCTTAGATCAGCATAAGACGGCATTCATTTTTCCATGGGGAACCTTTGCATATAAGAAGTAACCTTTCGGCTTGAAAAATGTTGGAGCCACGTTCCAGCGTGCGATGTCCTATGCGTTTCACGACATTAAACATATTGTTGAACCGTACCTTGAAAACCTCCCTACTCATTCACAGTGACGAGAGGACCATCCTGGTCATCTTAGAGACATATTCCTGAGATGTCGTCATTATAATATACGGATCAATCCGCATAAATTTGTTTTTTGCATTGAGACGGGACGTCTGCTTGGCTTTTTGGTATCCAAAGATGGCATCCAGATTGATCCTTTGAATATTTCCACTATCATTAATCTACCAGCCCAACCAACATCCTTGAACTCCAAAGTTTGCAGGGGAAGGAAAACTTTCTCTGTCATTTCGTGTGCAATTTCACTGAGAAAATGCACAGTTATATGTGTCCCCTCAAGAAGAACACTCCATTCTTCTGGGAAGACCAATCCCAATGCTCCTTTGATAATCTTAAGCATGCTCTGACTCATTCACCCGTGATACACCCCCCATATTATTCAAAGGACTTTCTCTTGTATATTGCTACCTTCGCTACTACCATCGCCATGGTTTTAGTGCAGGACAATCTCCACGGTCAGGAGCATGTGATTTATTATGCCAGTAAGAATCTTATTGATTCTAAAACCCATTATTCACATGTGGAGAAGATAGCTTTGGCCATGGTTGTTGCTTTGCAAAAATGTCATCACTACATTCTGCTTCGCACTACCACTGTATTGGAAAACCAGAACCCGATGTACTACATTCTGACTCGTCAGGTACTCGAGGGAAAATGCTCCCATTGGATCATCATCCTTCAGGAGTTCAATCTCGAGTTTTCCAAGGATACATCAAATAAATCATTGGTTTTTGTTGAGCTTATGTGTGACCTTCCCTATGATACCATAGAATCTGAGCCCAGTGATTCATTTCCAAATGAATTCCTATTCCTAATTAGCACTACTGATCCTTGGTATGGAGATTTTCTGATTTATCTCTAGACCCAGCGTTTTCAGTCGCATCTATCTCGCGATGATCGTCGCCACATCCATCACCACACAAAGTACTATCTTATCTTAAATGATACCTTGTATAGACATGGGATTGATTCCATTCTCCGGCGATGCCTCACTCATGAGGAGGCTGAACACGTGTTGAATGATTGCCACTCTAGAGCATGTGGCGGTCATTTATCTGGGATGGCTACAGCCTAGAAAATCCTTCGCACTGGCTATTTTTGGCCTTCTGTCTTCAAAGAGTGTCATGAGGCTGTTAAGAAATTCCCACCTTGCCAACATTTTTATCCCAAAAAGCGCACCCATCCTACTCCATTTCACCCTGTCATTGTCGTTGGCCCTTTTTCCAAATGGGGGATTAACTTCATGCATTGTAAGCCTACCTCAGCTGGGGGCATGGTTACATCATCGTAGCCATGGATTATTTCAAAAAATGGGCTGAGGCCATGCCTACATATGCAGAAGATGGTAAGACTACCGCTCTCTTCTTGTTCAATCATATCATAGCTAGATTTGGAGTTCCGCAGTCCATCGTCACTGATCACAGATCTCATTTCCGTAATCAAATGATGGAGTAATTGAGTGCAAAGCTAGGTTTTCGCCATGAAAAATCTACCCCGTATTATCTGCAAGCTAATGGTCAGGTAGAGGCCATTAACAAGGTTTTGAAAACTATGCTTCATCGGATGGTTGGAGATCATAAATCCAATTTGCATCTCGTTCTTTTTTCCTCTCTTTGGCCTTATCGGACTTCCATGAAAACAGCTACTGGTTTCACACCATTCCATCTTGTCTATGGACTTGAAGTTGTCTTGTCAATCCAATGTCGGATTCCATCTTTACAAATTGTCGTCGAACTTCTCCCAGACACTTCCGCAGAGGAAGCGAGATTTTTGTACTTAAATATCCTTGATGAGACTCGTAGAGATGTTGCCTTGGCTAATGAGGCACATAAGAAACGCGTCAAGGAGTAGTATGATAAATCCATCTAGCCTCGTGTTTTCAACGAGGGTGACCTAGTTTTGACTTATGACCAGAGATATGACAAGCTAGGGAAGGGTAAGTTCGAGTCCATGTGGTATGAACCTTTCGTTATTTCCAAGGTGTTAGAGAAAGGAGCCTATGAGTTAGTTGATTATGATGGAATCCCTTTGGGGAAACCTTGCAATGGGTTGTACCTGAAAAGGTACTATGCCTAGGTTTTCTTGGATGGTATCTTGTATATATGTATATTGATTGACTTTCAGTGTGCTTTCAGTATTTTCAAGATGGTTTTGAGTTTTAGTGTCTGCATCTATTTATACCATGTTTTGGTCATGCAGATGACTTTCTATGGCTTCACTAATGGTGCTTTCTGCCACACCTTGAATCTAGCCTCGGCTGCTTGGGTTCTCTATTCCCCAGCTGGAGATTTGGTCAGTTCAGGAGTAGTTTGTTTATGTCCCGCTACTAATAACATCGCTGAATATGAAGTAGTCATCGGTCTTCTGACTGAATCTGCCTCCTAGGATGTCCATGATCTACTAGTTTTGATGAACTCTCAGCTTGTGGTTTGTCATTTAAACCATGTCTACAGCATTAGGAACCTGATGATCCTCTGCCTCTTCTGGAGGGTACGTTTGTTAGAAAGATCATTTGGAACCATTAAATATAGACATATCCCTAGGGAACATAATGTAGTTGCTGATTCATTTGCTAATTACATCCTAGATTGGCATATTGCCCATTCATGACCTTAAATCAAACATGGTACATTGTAAATAAACATTTAAAGACACATAGAACTCATAGAAAATGCATTCATCCATTTGAAACGTATAAACATCATGTAAAAGTCTGTATATATATATACAAAAATTTTACAAAAAATAGGTCCTGAGACCTCTTCTGAAGCACGTAGGATTTCAGGAAAAATCATCATACAAAATCCTGAAGCTATCAGCTTTCAGTATACATGTCTCATCCACTAATGGTGCTCGTGATAGCACATCACTGCTTGAGCCACCCTACGTAGTAGCCTACTGAATCGGCTTGGTACTCCTGCCATAGATCTTTGATATCTAGGTGGGAGGTCATCTATATCAGCATCTGGGATGTCTAGAGTTAACCTCTCTAGGTTCTCCTCCAGCTCCCCGGTGATATCATCACCCTGTGTCACGAAGCGAGCTCCGGCTCACCTGTCTAATGGAGATGCTCCTCCAGGCCTCGCTGCTCCAACATCTACATGAAGGAAAATAGGTCTCGTCACTTATCATAAAAAATAAAAAACATAAAAACATTTTCCATTTTTAGGGTTTCTTGCTTCTTACCAATGTCACCCCACTTCCCTCCATGTGGGAGTGGTAGGTCAGGATCACCTGTAAAATCTATTTTTGCATGGGCATAGTCCTCGACCATGAGCATCTGATCCCGCAGCCATATGAAGAATGGATCACCGAACTTCACTCTGCCCCTACCTACTCCTATGCGAGTCATGACCTGGACCCACCTCAGCATACGGGGGTCCCATGCTCTCAGACTCCGGAAAGTCACCTGAGGCCTCATCTATGGGACCCACTCAAAGAAGAAGCAAGCAAGATGGAACCAAAGATGAACTGCTTCAACTCTCCCTGCTGACATTTAGTCAGTTGATCCTTGAATATTGGAAGCAAGGCTTCCGCCCAGTTTAACACCGTAGTTTCCATAGCCTCTTGGGTGTACAGCATATGTGCCATGGAATACTGATGCACACCCTGGCTTATTGCCACCCTCTACTTGGTGAATAAGAAAATTCCTAGAGCCCTGTCTGTCACTGCCCTGATGAGGATTTTCTTCCCAGATGTACCTATACCTGGTACATAGTGCCGATCTATGAGCTCTCTGGTGGTAATGTCCCCACCACGAGAACTTGTCAGTGAGATGGGGGCACCTCGTATCGATAGGCCAGTCAAGAAGTAGATATCATCTACCTCCACTGTAAGTATGTGTGCCCCCACCTTGAAATACTATTGTAGATTCCACATTCTCAGTATGTGTTCCAATAATCTCTCGTGGAACACCATGCTTAGTGTCCGGAAGAACTTTATGAGCCCACAGTCCCAGAGTACAGCAATGCAAACCACATTCCTTTCAGCAGTAGCATCCTCGTTATCATGTGTTCTTTCCTTCCATATCACCATATTTTTAACACCTAGACATGCCAAAAACAACAATGGTATGCATTAATATCATCCTTGAGTCATTGCAAATCAAAAGAATGAATAAATTTTTCTCATATCATTTGTTTAACTTATCCACGGCTGGCACCACTTGTGCACCCTTGGATATAGGTGGTGGCACCGCCTGTCTGCCATGTTCTTGGCGCGGTTATTGGGTGGTATCGCGTATCCCGTAAGGGGTAGCCACGGTTCCCACGCATTGGATTTTAGGGATTTCCAAATAGGCCCAAAACCCCACCAAATCCCAAAATAGAAGCTATAAAATGAAAGATAAGGGTCTTAGCTATTACCTGCAATTGACGAGACTAAAAATGGACGGTGGAAACTCCCAGTATCAGTTGTGGAAGATCTGGCTAGAAAATGCTCCAAGTGCTCTCTACTAGAGGTAAATAGTGAAATGTTTTGATTTTTTACTATTTACTTGCCTTATATAGACATTTTTTGGGTTTGACTTACTATAGTTTCGATATTACATCATGTTCTGGTCAAAATCTATCTGTCATAATCCCTTAATGTTGATTTTGAATGCATTTAACACTTTTTTATGAGTCGTCTGCAGGTTTACTTTAGTAGGAAGCTTTGGAAAGTTTGTTTATGGCTTTGTCATACTTTCACAAAATGGAAAAGTCCATTGAGTGTTTATTACAACACTTTGTCACGCTCGTTAAAATCTAGTATCAAAGTTTCGAGTCCAGTTCAAGTTTCTTTCTAGGCTCATAAAATACGACATTGTGTAAAGAAGCATCATGGATTTCTCTTTAAACCCTTTTCAGGCTCCCTAAATATGAAAATATTGTTGAGTAATCTTGTCTTCTTCACGCTCGTTAAAGTATTTGAAGAGTCATCCGTCCGACAGTAGGTTATCTCTTTCTTGGTTTGGATAGGACTACTTACAAGAAAGGAACACTCCATCCAATCATGATTAGAAGAGTTCTCTAAGGTATGATTTTACACTTTTTCGGGCCTTAGAGACTAAATCATATGAAAAAGGACCCCCTTTGGAGTCTTCTTCCGTATTCATTCAGACTCTCTAAACATGAACGATACTGAGTTTTCTTTTAGTGGACTCGTTAAATTAAACATTGAGAGGCCCATTTTTGGAACGAACCCCTCCTGTATCAGGTTCGTAAAACATACGAGACTGGACTTGTCTTCTGACAAGCTATATCGAGTGTTTGTTACCCTCTTTGAACTCGTAAAACTAAAAATAGGCACTCATCGATCATGATGGGGGAAATGGGAAGGGAATCATTTTGTAAATAATGGCAGTTATTTGTCGTTACCTTTGAACATGGCACTTGTCTGCACAATCATGTCAGTCAATTGGGTATTTAGTTGATCTCCATGATGATCCACTTTCATGAGTCATGTCAATCCTTTGAGTCTTTCAAAATAATGCATTTTCCACTATCGCATTGTGTATCTATCCTGTTTAGTCATGCTGCCAAGTCATTTTGTCGTGCCTCTTGATGTTCAAAGGGGATTCGAATAATTTTTACCTCTGCAGTCTACACAGTCTTTGTGTCAGTATATTTGAGTCATTCATATTGTTACTACATTCACATCATTCTAGAACTATGTTCCGAGTTTCATGTCGTCGATGTGGGACTCATCATGGCCCTCCTTTGACAAGACTATCCCCATTAGCTCATCATCTGGAAAATAGTCTTAGAAACAATATTTAGTACCTTGAGATCTGTATGCCTTAATGACAGATTCTCTCGCTCTCGACATAGGTTCACATCATTGACCTTTGATCAATAGAATCGACTAAGTGTTCAACATTAGGACATCTATTCGCACTCAGTAGATTGTACTAGAGTACCTTGGGAATCATTAACATTTATGGTGATCTCCTTTGCACTTGTTAACGGTTCACATCATTGGCCGGTAATCAAGTGGTTTCTACCATGTTTGACTTCAGATCATTGTAATCACATGGATAGAATCATACTTTGTGGAAAACAAGACGAAGACCTTGGACATTTGTTTAAAAGCGCTCATTTCTTTTTCCCCAGGTTGCGATGGAGTTTTGTATATCTAGCATGGATCCACATTTGTATGGTCATGGCTATGCTCAAATTTGTGTCTGTATGACATAGATCTACGTTGTATGTCTGGTAGCTATGTCCAAGTTTGAGTCCTCTATCACATGGATCTATGATGTATTCTAGTATCCATGCTTGTTTATTCCACTCATGGATATGCCTTGTATTGGTCTATAGCTATGAGTTTGGTTAATTGTGTCTATGAGTCAACATATTGATATACTACAGATTCCTACTTGACTACATACTCCAATCGAGCCGACATTTTCATCTCTTGGCGACGACTTGTTCGTAAAGCTCTCGTTTATCGTATCACTCTAACACTCATGCTTTGGGGGGCATCGTGTTATACCAAAATCCTATCACCATCATGTGATAAGACATTTGACATACGTACTTTCCCTGAATCCCAGCTTTTGGAGTGGAAACTAAATGGTTTTTCATCAATCTATCATACAAATTCCCAGCATCGCACATGCCCCTTTATCCAGGAGCGGTACCCTTTCTTGCACCGCCTTTCATCGGTTGTCCACAAGAGGTGCCACCACCCATTACCATTGGTCCATAGGCGGTTATTACTAGAACCACTTTGTCATAGAAGGAGAAGCACGGTACCTAGGTAAAAAGGGAAAAAGAGAAGTTTCTCGAGGCTTCTAGATGATAAGCCTCGTGTACTGCCTTATCCCTACTATTGTCGGGTGGTTGAGCTCAAGATCCCTCATCCTAGGATCTTAGAGGCCACCTCACCCACTAATTTCTCAACCATATCTATCCATTAAAGCCCTATAAATATGAGCTCATAGCCATGGTTGAGGAGAGAACATTGAAGGTATTGTTATGTTGTTGGATTGATTCTTGGCCCAAGATCATTTGGAGAGAGCAAAGAGAGCTAGAGTTGGATATTTTGGGGATGAAGAGCTGGTTTCATGGAGATGCATGTCAACACTAAGGCTTGGTTGTAAACTTCTTCATATTTCTAATGCAAGTTGATTTCTATCCCACATATGATGTTGTTGTTGTGATTTCACATATATATGTTGCTAGATTCCTTAGTCACTAGCATAGATTAGTAGATCATATTCTGGTTGCTTTGATTCGTTTCGTGTTGAGATTTTTTGCAAGTACATAGGTGAACTATAAAAGCCTTGTATTCCAGATATCTACCGCATCTAGGGAGAGTCTTCAACCTTTGTCTTCTATTTGTTCTGGATCTAAGCCATTCATACCAGTGGAACACCTTGTTGTCCGCAGGAGGTGAAATATTCCAGCTAACAACAAGAACTCGATGATGATCTAAATCCAAATGAAGATGACATGAAGGTGAAGATGACCTGAAAATGAAGATGACTTGAAGATGAAGATGACTTGAAAATGAAGATGACGAGAACTTCATGATGATCCAGATGATACAGAGAAGAAGACTTGTGCTAATAAATTGTGTCGAGAGAATACCTTCCTAGTTAAGAGGGAGTGTTGATGTATTTGTAACTTCGGAATGTATTCATTCGTATTTCTTATGTATTGTAACCTGATGTTTATTCTGGGATTTATTTGAGTCCTATCATACCCCGATGTTTTATTTCAAGAAGTTTATATAATGTAAACAAGTCATGTCAAGTCATTGTGGGTAACCCTCCTATTGGTCAAGGGTTAAAGTCCTCGCAGTTGTGGGGCCCTAGGGTTATTAGACTATCCTAGTGAAGTTGACCCTAGGTGATTCATTGTAAGTCAGGGAAATAGTCCCCACCATCTAAGTCAAGGTTAACCCTCCTTTTTGAGCAGAGGGCAAATTCCCCACAAGTTCTGGGGCACTAGGGTTATTAGACACTCCTAGAGATGTCGGCTCTAGCAAGTAATTGTTAAGTGAGGCCGACATGTTGGAGTGCGCTTCAAGTGAAAAAAAGAATATAAATAGAGAGTGAGCCTCTCTATTTATCATACACACACTCACTCATTGGGGCGCATGAGTGAGAGAGGATAAGCTCTCTCAGTGTGAGAGAGAGAGAGACAAAAGTTGTGGAGATCATCTTTATGTTTTCGGGTTTTACTGCTGCCATTGGTGCTCATTCTATCTTTGAGGAAGTTGCAGGGTTTTCTACTTTATCATTTCCCCAAAGAAATTTTTTGTGTCTCTTGTCTCTTGTGTTTTATTGTTGTGCATGTTATTCTCTCAATTAGAGATCCTAAGATCATAATGCTAGCTTAGAATGATAAAAAGTCTAACATCAGATTCTGCTTCGACAGAAAGATGCACCCTAGACAGGAGAGTCAGCCCAACCTTCTTTTGCTGAAAATCTATGGAGAGAGATCCAAAAAGTAGGAAGCCCTAGTTTCCGCAACTGCACAATGTCTTCTTCTCAGGTAAGATCTGATACCATGTTATATTTTTATCATTCAACCTTGCATTATATTAAGATCTTTAACTCATAGAATAACAAGCACAGCAACAATGAACACAATGTTTTTCCTCGAGGAAACCATAGAGGAGAAAACCCCGCAACTTCCTCAGAGATAGAATCAGCACCAAAAGTAAAACCCCAAAATAGTAAGATGATCTCCCAACTGCAGTAGTCTCTTTCTTTCTGTCCCCGACAACTTCTTCTCACTCAGCTATGCGCTACAAGTGAGTGTGTGTTAAATAGAGAGTCTCACTCTCTATTTATACTAATTCTTGACTTGACAATAACTCACTAGGGCCAACTTCTCTGGGAGAGTCTAATAAAACTAGGGCCCCACAACTGTGAGGACTTTAACTCCTGATCAATAGGAGGGTTACCCACAATGACTTGACATGACTTGTTCTCATTATAGAAACTCCCAATCGGAACATCGGGGCATGACATGACTCAATTACATTACAAACACTTCCCAGAATAAACATCGGGGTACAATACATAAGATATACAAGTGAATACATTCCAAAGTTACAATTACATCAATAGGATTCAATGGTTAAATGGTTGGTTGGTTGTTACTATTTTTAGTTGGTGGTAACTATGTCTAGGTCATTTTTCCAGTTATTGTTTGTCTATTCATTGGAAATCCATGGTGAAGGACACCATTTTTTCTGTAATATTGTAGAGATCAGAGGAAGGGAAGAATTAGGAAGAGTCTGGTAGTGATAGGGGGTTGTTGAGCCGCGGATCTGGATGCTGTGTACGTAGACAGCTAGGAGTAGAGGTAGGATAGAAGAGAAAACCAGAGAGCATGAGAACCATAAGTTGGAGCCCTAGAGACATATCATAAGATCAGTCTTTATCCTGCAGACTATAAGGTGCTATATCCTTTTCTCATGCGAGATGAAGAGCACCTTGGTGGTTTTTCCCATATGGGTTTCCACATTATCTCTTGTGTTTGAATGGATGATTAATGATGTGAATGTTTATGTGAATGGTTGTTATTTTCTTTCTATATAATGTTGAAATATTGCTTAAATGTCTGATGTTATCTTGTAATCAATAAATGAATGCTGGGAAGGTGTCATTGAAATATATATATATATCGTCTGGTGCATTTCTGTCTTAAGTGATGACGTATGTCGTAGAAATTGTGTTCATATGAGTAGCTGCACCACACAGGTTGTGTCAGTTACGAGGTTGAGAGAAAGGACAATTTGCACGCGATGACATATAGTTGTGCTTGGTCATGCAAGACTGACTCCTCTATCCATCCATCTTGTTTCCTTCATTGAGCTCCTTGGCTATGCGCCAAGGGAATATAATCCCTTGACAATCATGAAAACATGGTTTCGACAATTACCCAAACAAAGAGATATATTGGGTGAGACTGTGCCTACTTTGCAGGTGTTTTCGACGGGGCTTTCTCTATCGGGCTAGTATCTCGGGTGTTTGTTGGGTTGACAGGCTGCGCAGAACCTGGGTCGTGCGAGTTAGGAAAAGTGGCCAAAAAATGGTTCCATTTTCGGGAACTTATTGATCAAATCGAGGGAAATGTTGTGGAACCCAATGAAGAAGGATATAGAATACTGGATGTATTCTAAAACACTAGCATTCACGTGAGAAGAGAGCACATGGACATTGTTGAGTGCAAAGAACTGGATAGACGAATATATATATATATATATATATATATATATTCACGAGATATTCTTTGTCGAATTCCCCATTTTACTGCATGAATGGTTGTCAAGATTGGCGATTAAACAGACAAATTTTCAGAGAAGAGAGAATGTCGAGTGGAGCAATAAATTGGTTCGTGAGGTAACCAATGTAAGTAGCCCTATTTCTAGAGTTGTTGATTTTTGGGTTGATAGTATATTGCAAGGGTATATTACTGAGTTTGCAGTAGACACTATAACCTCATATAGTGAAGTCGAAAGAAATTTTTTCCAAAGGACCCCGAAGAAGATACTTGTTACGTATCAGTACATGGATAAAAATGCTTGCCTATGAGAAGGGTATTTTGCAGCTTAGTTGAGTTGCGCACCTAAGAAGGAGGTTATGTCGTAGATGACCTATTCAGAAGAGGGGAAGAGGTGAGCTAAAATGTTCCTAGGAAACATAGAACCTGAACTAGAAGTTGGAGTCCTAAGAAATGGAAGAATATTCAGATCATGAAAGAGAAGGAAAACTGAAAGGGTACGACAGAATCCTAGTTTGTTCGAGGGAAGTGAACATGAAATTCATTCGTATGAATACGAAGGGTGTTGTGACGAAGAGGAGGACTATAGCCCAATTTTTGAAGCACCAGAATATTCTGAGGATTTTGAGGGGACGTCGAGGTCAGTGCGTAACTACATAACCCCAGCAATATCACCAAAGGTAAGATCTAGAGTTTCATCCCCAGAAAGGAATTCTAATACAAGTAGTGTTATCCCTGCGACTAGCATGTGAAAAGGTAAACCCCCTATGAATTCTGAACCAAAAAACCCAATGCCAACTCAATGGCTACGACAAATGTTAAATTACCCACATTTAATGGGAATGGAGCAAAAGACCCAGAGCAGCATTGGTTCCTCTATGAAGTTGTTTGGATGGTGCGTTTAGTCCATAATGTAGACATAAAGAAAGCACAGATGATCATGACCTTGAGGGTTCATGCACTGGACTGTTTCATGAAGTTTTGCACCACACCAATCGGAACACCACAAAATACCCTTGAAGAGATCCGAGCTACAATGATATCTAAGTTTATAAAACCTAAATCGAAGTCGTAGTGTATTACTGAGATTAAGGAAATTAAGCAAGCTTCGGCAGAAACCATGTGGGACTTTGATCAGTGGTTCAAGATGCTAATGGCCAAAGTAAGTTTCCAAATGTCTGATGTGCAGCATAAAGAGTGGTTTATTGCTGCGTTGCTACCTCACATCTCAGGGCCATTAATGCAGCAGAAGATTGAATCACAGATAGAAGCACTAGAATTGGCAATGAAGTTAGAGGCCTCGCCCATTGGCAAGGGTGCCGCAGGAATGGTGCAGATCCAGTCGCATCTGGGCAATATGAAAATACAACTTCAAGAAATCAAGAAGAGAAAAGAAGCACGCGAGGATTTATGGTGCATAAAATGTAGGATGGATGGACACACTGAGGATAATTGTCCGACCTTCCTGAACTAAATCGCATCAGGTGCACCTGTTATCCACTTGAATGGCACTTCTCCGTCTGAGTGCTGACATTCCCTATGTTGGCACACAAAAGGACATTTATGGATTGAAGGTTGCCTAAAACACTATAGATGGGCATATTATGAACTACATTTATCATCCATCTAGCTAGTTATTTTTACCTTTAAATATGTCAAGTTTTGTACGCGCCTCTTCCTATATGAAACTCGCATACATACGTGCCTTTTATTAAATCATATTGTGTGTTGTATGCTAGTATCGGTAATTGCATCTCGCATACAGATTTGTACGTGGGTTCCCGTTAGAGCAACTCGCGTGTTATACGCGAGTTGCCAGAATTAATACCCGCGTACACCTTCCTTTGACATTAAAAATAATAAATCGTGATTATCTAATATTTTCTAAGCCCTTAACTATAACTATATTAATTGTCTCAACCTCCTTAACCCTCGAAACTGCCTTATTTTACTAAGTATAAATAAAGGCCTTGGGGAGGGTATTAAAAATCATACTTGGAGAGCAAAGTTATGCTGGTGGAGTCTATTCAAAAATATTTGGAGTAGTGGAACTCATAAACATTTGGTTGCAAAGGATTCCTTGTCTCAGGCATTGGGTTGTAATCTGAACTCATTCACTATTGTTAATAAAGAGAATCCTTCTTCCATATGTGTCCAAAATATCTTTCATGTATTATGGTTTGATGAATACTTATGATTAAGCACTTTTTATATGATTTATCCAACCTGTTTTATATACATGTATCATCTTTCACTTGGAGGATTTGCTTTTGATAGGTGAAGGAGAAGCATCCCTAAAGGCTTTGGAGGAGAAGCAGAGTGGAAGAGGAAAAAGCTAGGATCAATTGTCGTGTATTGGGTGAGTCTTTTGTATCCTCTTATTTCCTTTTCTGTACTCTAGAGTCAATTTCCTGCAAGTTTTATGAGTATGTTGGTAACCCCAAACCTTTGGTTATAAGGTGTTTATTCCTATACAACAGAACTGGCGACTCCACTGGGGAGCCCAGACTACTATAGGTTGTTTCTGTTACCCCTTACCAGTATTTGCTTTGAAGTTTGTGTGTGTTATTTTATCCTGGTTCATGCTTACCATAGTGTTTGAAAGCCTTGTGTATTTTTCTTGTTTTTTGAGAAACATTTTGTACCTGTACGCAGGTTTCCCTTATACACAGTCGCATAAAGAGGCCTATATACATGGGTTTCTCTATTGGACAGTCGTGTACAGTACTCGAGTTGCCCTTCTACACAGTCACGTACAAGCCTGGAAATAGGGATTTTTAGGCTAGGGTTTTGCTTGTCCCTGTCTTTTGTAATTCCTATTTTTTAGTTGGATTTCTTTATGAATACTGTGCAGTTAGTCTGAAGACCTTGATGACCACACTTTGTGCTTTCTCGTAAAGCCCTTGGGTTTATTTTGTTTGGATTGCCTTCTGTTTGCATTTTGAAGTAGGTTGTCCTGTTTGGGTTATAAGTTGAAGTGTCTCTATCCGAATCAGTGATCAGGGTTTTGGGCATTGTTTTTTGAGTCTATCTTTTGATAGTGGTTGGTTGGTCACTTACCTTTCTGAGTTTACAGTGATTTCTTGTCATTGTACACACCCAAGCTAGGGTTCCCGTCTCCCTTTGTTGGTTGATTTTTGGTTTTATTGACATGTTTACTTCAGTTTGCTCATTTTACACAGTTGATTTGATCCAAGCATACTCAAGTTAAGTGCATTTTAGGGTGCATAGTAGAGTTTGAGCATTTTTTAAAAAGTGAAAAGAAAAACATTTTCAAGCTTTTTCATTTTCTTTGCATAAGTAGCTTTCATTTCAGTTTTAAAAATATAATTTCAAAAAACTACAAAAACATAGTCTTAGTTTCTCTTTTATTGCTTACATTTGTTGATCAATCTATATTTACAAAAAGAAAAAGAAGTTTTCTTTAAATAGTAGTAATTTGCTTTGAAAAAATACACCTTTACTTTTTTATTTCTTATTGAGTCAAAAACACCATAGTTCATCGCTTGTGCCTAAGAACCACTTCAAGGATGCCAAGTAATCATTCTTCAGCTTTCTTTGGGAAAGCATATCTTACACCCTTGGTTGATTGTTTGAGGCTTTAGGATTTTTTTTTATAGTGTGTGCTCTGTGTTTAGTTGGACTTAGGGTTTGATTTTTTAAATTTTCAATCATGGAGGACCAACCTATAAGAAGGTCAAGAAGGTTGTGAAACCTTCCTCCTCTCATAACATTGGAACCTCCACCTCTACCCCAAAGGCGGAGATTGGACACGGACGGTTCATTTGAACCCGTAGGAGTAATTGAAGTTCTAGCTGAACCAAAAATTATAGTTAACCATTTTGATCTTGATACGGTCGAGATAGAAGACTTGCAGACTAACGAGTTTGCAAGGAATTTTAACACACCCCTGACTGATTTAAACGATCCTGTGATCATTCAAGTTAAACCTTTTGATTCACCTGTTTTAGGTGTCCCTGTGGGTAGGATTATGTCTTCTGCGGAAGAAAGTTCTTTTGTGTTCACCTCAGCCATTCTGGTTGAACGGGTACTACCTCCCACGGTAGGTGCCCCTAGATCTAGTATACCTTCTACACCTTTGACTCCAGTGAGTCGGGTGGTTCAACCACCGGTTCACTCAAACCTAGAAGGTACTTCTGGTGATATGGTTACTGGGATTCCTAGTATACCTATTGTTCCTTCTTCCTTTCCATACACTACCCAGAGTGGTCCGGTAGGATCCTCAACATTTGTCCAAGGATTTCCTTGGAATGGGGGGCACATTCCCCCATCCACTCCATACATAGGCCCATCACCTTTGTATGTAGGAGTGCAGTTTGGGAACAATACCTCTTATGGGAAAAGTTTTCAAACTCTGATTTCGGCCCCATTTACGAGCTCTCCCTTTTCGTTATTTAGCAGAGGGATACCAGCTCCTGTCTTTCAAACCCCAGTTTTGATTGGGACAGCCCTAAATTCTTATATTGCACCTCCCACACACAATCCTGTGGCTTACAGATGGAATCCGTTTCAAAGTAATCTACCCACTTTCCAACCGGTGGTAGGGGGCAACCCCACTTTTACTTATGGGCATTCGGGGGTAGGTCCCTCTAATCCCCAGGTTGGCACTTTTAGTACCCCGGTTCGACCCAAACTTCTGTTCCTGGCAACATTACACTTGCTAGATTTGTCAAAGTTGATGAATGACCCATTGAGGCATGACCCCTCGTGGCCACCTCTTCCCACCAAATTTCCATCGGACATCCCTAAATTCGAGGGAAAAGTTGGTGAAGATCCTGGGGCTCATGCCACTACATTCCATTTATGGTGTTCTTCAAATTCACTAAATGAAGATTCAGTTAGGTTGAGGCTGTTCCAGAGAAACTTAACAAGTACCACGGCAAAATGGTATATTGAATTTCCTTCTATTGCTTTCAGTAGTTTGTGGGACTTGGCTAGTGCATTTCTTAGCCACTTTCAGCTTCCGGTCCAATATGATTTCAGAAGGGACTTGTTATCTACCTCTAGGCAGAACAAGGCTACCCACATCTTGGATCATATCCAAGAGTGGAGGAGGCGAAAGAGCCTTATAAAAGCCACTATCCCTCTTGAGTTCCTTTTAGAGTGGTTCCTTAAATCCCTGTTTCCCTACATATCTAAGGATGTATCCACCTCACGAGTGACGAATGAAGAAGAAGCCATTCTCAGGGCCCAACAGTTGGATTTGATTTATTCACAATCTGGGATCTTGTATGAGATTATCCCTGAGGAACCGAGGCTTGATGCAGAGAATCCTAAGCTTGGACCCCATGCCAATGGTGTGGTTGGGTCCGTTAACTCTCCCACCGTAGAATCCTTGGCTAAGCAACTTCATCAGTTGTCTGTCAAGAATTCTACGGTGGAGGAAGCAAATGCTGCCCCCTCCCCCCAGAGTGCAAATGTTTTTGCACAAACCTCTCAGAAGGGAAATCAGCAGCTCGGTGGGAAGAAAAAGAGAGGAAAGAAAGGAGAGGGAAACCAAAACAAGCAGAAGCCCGTGAACAATGCTGATGGGGGAAAGAAAGAAAAGAAGAAGGTTATGTTCCCATGCAAGTTGTGCCACAAGGACCACCTTACTCACCTTTGTCCCCTTATGGAACAATCACAGGAGCTGATTAAAGCTCAACAACCGGTTGTCCTGAAGGATTCTTTTCCCCAAGGACAGAACTCTGCTTCAGCTTCTAATGTAGCAGGGGGCACCCAAAATGCCCCTGACCCAAACTATATCAACATGGTTTGATATTCGACTTTGTTACAGACGAGGAATAAAATTTTTGAGAAAGAGACTTCTAAGAAGGGTAAAGCTATAGATGAAACTTCTAACCCTCTCACGATAGAGAAACCTGCTGAAACTATGCCGAAAATACTGAAAGGTGTTTTCAAGAATACCTTGCATAACCCTAACGCTAGAGCTACTTCAAACTACTTCATTGTTGAAGATTTATCCCAAACCCCCTATGCAATGTTAGCTTTAGAGGTGCTACAGAGTTGTCCCGCCCAGCAGGATGCCCTCTTAGAAGCTTTAGGCAGCATGGACTCATCGAGTCTCATGGAAAAATTTCATTTGTATGATGTTAAAATTCACCTACCTTACCATGTAGCCTTATCAATAGATGTCATCCATGGTGGAAAGACCATTGGAAGGGAAGTTGTTGATGAGGGTTTTTCTACATGCGTTATGTTCTTGACCTGTTGGAAAGCTCTCGAATCCCCAAAGCTGGTCCCATCAAACACTCTACTTACTGCTTTTGATGGAAGGTCCTTCCGTCTGCATGGTATCCTACCAGCTTTTGAAATTAAGCTGGCAGGAAAAGCAGTGTCTGTTGAGGTAGAAGTGATTGATGCTCCTTTGGACTATAATCTACTTCTGGGAAGAAAATGGACTTATGTGATGTCCGCTATTACGTCGGTTGTTTTTCGTGTAGTGGTTTTTCCACATGAGGGAAAGTTGGTTGCTATTGATCAACTTGATTATACTTGAAAAGGTCATTTAGAGTCTAATGAGTCTGCTGTTCCATTGGTTGATTAGATCAAACTTGCTACACAGAGCTTGGGGGCTGGAATGTACACATCACTGATGGGCACATTTGATCTTCCAGCCCCAGTTAATTATATTGGTTCTACTAGTGTGGGGAGGTCCATAGCTATGGCTGTTGACAAGACTGATCCTTGGGTTCTCCCGTCCCCCCACGAACCAGAGGTACCCTTCTCAGCAGTGGAGGTAGCTTATCAAGCCATCACTCAATCCATCACTCAATCCAGTTATATTGTATAGGAATAAACACCTTATAACCGAAGGCCTGGGGTTACCAACATACTCATAAAACTTGCAGGAAATGGACTCTAGAGTACAGAAAAGGAAATAACAGGATAGAAAAGACTCACCCAATACACGACGGTTGATCCTAGCTTTGTTCTCTTCCGCTCTGCTTCTCCTCCCAAGCCTTCAGGGATGCTTCTCCTTCACCTATCAAAATCAAATCCTCCAAGTGAAAGATGATACATGTATATAAAATAGGTTAGATAAATCATATACAAAGTGCTTAATCATAAGTATTCATCAAACCATAATACATGAAAGATATTCTAGACACATATGGAAGAAGGATTCTCTTTATTAACAATAGTGAATGAGTTCATATTACAACCCAACGCCTGAGACAAGGACTCCTTTGTAACCAAAGGATTCTGAGTTCCACTGCTCCAAAGACTTCTTAATAGACTCCACCAGCATTACTTTGCTCTCCAAGTATGATTTTTTAATACCCTCCCCAAGGCCTTTATTTATACTTAGTGAAATAAGGCAATTTCGAGGGTTGAGGAGGTTGAGACAGTTAAGATAGTTATAGTTAAGGGCCTAACAAATCTTAGATAATCGCGATTTATTATTTTTAATGTCAAAGGAAGGTGTACATGGGTATTAATACTAGCAACTCGCGTATAACACGCGAGTTTCTCTAAGGGGAACCCGCGTACAAATCTGTATGTGAGATGAAATTACCAATACTCACGTACAAAACATGATATGCTTTAATAAAAGGCGTGTATGCACATGAGTTGCATATAGGAAGAGGCTCGTACAGAACTTGACATATTTAAAGGTAAACATGACCAGCTGGATGGATGATAAATGTAGTTCATAATATTCCCATCTATAGTGTTTTAGGCAACCTTCAATCCATAAATGTCCTTTTGTGTACCAACATAGGGAATGTCGGCACTCGGATGGAGAAGTTCCATTCAAGTGGATAACAGCACCCAAAACATTAAATGGCCATGGCTTACCATGGTGTCGCATATGCCAGTCAAGAGGCCATCGTGGTGAAAAAAATTTATATTTGCAAAATGTTGTGAGTACCCCTATAAACCTATTCTGTAAATTTTGTAAATCAGTAGGACATGATGAGAAATATTGTAGAGCACATCAGCTCTTAAAAGAAAATATTGTCGACACCTACTTAATGAAAAATGAAGGGTTCACTTAGGATGAACAAGTGCAAGCCTTGTATCATGCTACACAGTTCCCACCTAACAAGTACCAACCACAGTACACGCTTCAGCAGCCATACGTGCAACCAAATACCTATCAGCAACACTACCAGCAAAACTAGTACCCACCACAACAACCACACCCACACAGAAGAGGTGGCGGAAACTTCAGAGGAAGAGGTGGAGGCGGAGGATTTGGCAGAGGAAGAGGTCAAGTTACATGCTATAACTGTGGACAACCAAGTCACTATGCTAGATATTGTTTAGAGCCTGCAAAGACCTATTCATACTGTAAGGGACTGGACCATAATGTCAAACAATGTCCATAGCTGATCACAAAGTGGCAAGAAAGGACCATTGCAGCACCTAAACCTCCACAGAACCTGAACCTGAATCCAAATGTGAATGTTCAGATGATTGCAGCTGAAACATGAGACTTGAACATTGTTTTCGTAACTTGAGGAGGTGCAACGACTGGAGCAGACCAGGATAAACCGCAAGAGCAACCACAGCCACAAGTGAGGCCAGTAGCATAGAAAAAGGAGCCACCAGCCATCTAGAAACATAAAGAAATATTCTGGGATGTACAATCAGAATTCATAAGCCCAGAAGTACCATCGACTTCCACAGAATTCAAGGACATGCTTGAATGGTTTCAACACATATTGCAGAAGAAGGCTCCATCAAAGGTTAGTAAGCTAAGAACCTTTCTGTCAAGTTTTTTAATGCTAATGCAAGATAAAGATGCTATTGCAAAACTACAAGAAATGATAGAATAGATTCCTCTAGATCTGCAACCTCAGAATAAAGTTAACCAAGTATGGAAAAAATGTAAAATTGGTCGTGAGTTGAGGATGAATGCGCAGATAGGTGACTATGACATGGATTATATCATCTTGGATATGGGCTCAGATGTCAATATTTTGACACAAAAAACATGGGAAATTATGGGCAAGCCGCACTTGGACTGGTCTCCTATCCAGTTGCGACTTTCCAATCAGGCGAAGGTCCTACCCATTGGCCGGTTGAGCAATGTACCCATCGATGTCAAAGGATTGTGCACATTTGTAGACTTTAAATTCATTAACATTGTTGATGGCATGAACCCATAGCCCACTCTACTGGGAATAGATTGGACCATAGACAATCAGACCATCATAAATTTCAAGAAAAGGATTCTCCCATTCAAAGATGAGGAAATGAGGATAGTATCACCCATCGATCCATTTGAAGGACAAAGATATGTCGATCCTGTCTATAATGAGGGACAAGGTGACTACCTTGACCAGATCTACAATGTCACAACTATGCAGGAATGTTATATCAATCTGACAGCATATGGAAACCTGAGCTGGAGATGCACGAGTTCATGTACATCTGACTCAGGTGAGGCTTTAGAGGTTGGAAAAATAGATTACATGAAGTCTCTATGAGAAGGCGTGCAATAGTTACAAGGTCTGTGCAACGGGTGGAGACTGATTCAAGGGAGCTACCCACCTATGAGGGTTTCATATTCACATTGGAAATGACATGTGAAACTTGGTATACCTCTGCGGAGCTGCGACAAGGAACCCAGAATTGCAAAAGTCTCACTAAGAAGCTTGCACATACATTGAATTTACTAACAAGCACCCTACAATTGACGTTGCGCTTCAGAAGGAAAAGGGGAGTGTATTTTATGAGATCCCTAACAAAGAGGCTAATTCTCACCAATGCATCACAACCATTTAGCAGTATAGTCTAACTAGAGACCTAGATGATGATGTGATGATGATACAATTAATATTAACAAAACAAAATCAGAGGGCACACAAGAAGTAGAAGGAATTAGCATTTCAAGTGGTCAATTCCTCCAGCCCCTGAAAATCAAGGAAGTACAAATCAGATCAGCAAAGAACCCAAAGTTCGCCAATGTATGAGATTATTGGGATGATGAAGCAGTTGCAAAGATTGCAGATCTACTACATGAGTATCAGAACCTATTCCATACCAACTTCTCAGAAATGAGGGGAATAGTGAGAGACTTAGGGGAGATGAAAATACCCCTACGACTAAACTCTCAACCGAGTAAGAAGAAACAAAAGGCATGGCATGATCAATATATCAGGGTCAATCCATCTGAAGAAGGAAGACTTGTCTTACGGTATGACAACAATTTGTTCAAGCACCTAGGCAAGCTAAAGACACATTAGCTAGGGCCATATAGGGTCGCGCACATTACTAATGCGGGCGCAGTAAAACTCCAAAATTTAGATGGTACCTATGTCATGGGTATGGTGAACGATAGTCGCCTGAAGCAGTAATACGACACTCATTACATCTCGGGTTAAAATGTGAAAAAAAAAATGAGAGGCCAAAAGACGTAACCTACTCTGTCGCAGGATTGCAACAGAACCACCATAAAATCACAAGAGATAAGCGCAAGCAACGAAGCGCGCAAGAAGAAAGTCATAGTGAAAACTCAAGAAAGGAAAAGAAAGCATGGAACAAAAATAAAATGTGGAAAAAGTATGCAAAAATCAGGAATGACAGGCTGACTGGCATTAAGCTACGAATCCCTGACAAAGATTCTGGCAGTTGTGATAGCTAAGTAACATTAATTTGACGTAGTACAAGGAACAAGGCAGCATACGTTTTGGTCCCATCACCCGTCCTCGACATAACTTCCATAACTATCCTGACAAGTACAACCCAAAAAGAAAATTACATAAGTTAATGCAAAAATTGTCCGCAGAAGTAACCCAGGAGATCAATTAGACCTTGACCTCTTGTCAAATGATGATTGCAGGACATAGAGGGCCACATAAATATTCGGCTTCCCCATCAATCATTCTATTACAGATAGTGAGACCTGAGAAAACCAAAGCCACACAATTATAGAACTAAACCCTGCTATCCTTGTTCAATTACGCAGATGTCCATGGTAATTAACATTCCCAGTGACAGTGAGGCATTGGATGCCACTATTATCTCTAGTTTCCCCATTGACAAGGAAAAAGAAATACAATCACCTAAGGTACAACAACCATAGTAGCAACTAGAGACTGACCCCATGGAAAGAACACACAAGCAACAAGCAGCTGTAGCACCTGACAAAGAGCCAAGGCAACTTGATGAGATGCAACCAGGAGAGGCGTCTGCACCACCATCGCCACCACAACAAAGAAAACGCAAGGCTCCGACCACCTCAGAGGAGCAAGGAAAGGCACCTATTGGAAAGCAAGCAGAACATGTCAGGAATGAAGGCATCTTTCCACAAAGAGAACCAGAGATAGAGCGAGTTGATATGAATTTCCCACATTACATTCGGCCAATAAGAATTGATGCAGAGGAGGGGGATCTCGCAAAGAAGGCGGTGACCACTCTAGTATCACCGCAGATTCCTAACGGCATTACCTTGCTAAAGGATATCCTACCTGAGTTGGATAGGTTGAAGTTCCAAGACTTTGACACTCAACAGCAAGAAGGAATACAGATAACAGACTGCATGGTCGCAGAACAGTCTGCCACAAGTGATGCCCAGGTGCTCGGGACAAAGGATTGGGTCGAGGGACTTGCCCGCTCAGGTCTGACCAACATGCTATTCATGCCTCACTTTATCCATAGCATACAAGTTAATACGTACATAAATCATTTACTGGTCTACTTCCACAGAGGATTCCTATGGCTGGATCAGCAATATCCAGTCAATGCTAGATTAATTTCAAGGATCACTAGCCTCCCAAACGAAGGCAAAGATCATGCAGCATACTTAGCCAAGCAAAGTGTTAACCCTATCAATCGAAATCATAGCCTTCAGTGAGTAGGAGGGGGCTTATTGATTGGGCCCATTGAGGACAAAAGTGTGTGCATCGTCGCAAAGATTCTATCTTGTAAGATGTTCCACAATGGGTTACCCACTCAATGTTATGCAATAGTGGTGGAACTAGCATATTTATGTACATTAGGAGGAAGATTCAATTGGTCATGGTACCTACTGAACGAACTCATATACAATGCACTATAGGCACAGCACAAGGACACCTACAAATTCCACTATTCCTGGCTGCTGATCTTGATTTCGTTCACTGTGTGGGGTAACCCTCCAGACTATGTCCAGATGCATGTCCCGCTACCTTGCCTTAGGGAAAGGTACAAAAATCCATGGGAATACAAGGTGGACAGCGATTTCCAGAAAGATAATGACATTGCATTCTTTGTCCATGGAGAGGTGCTTCGTGAATTTTTCTGACAATCCCACGCAATCTGCGCTACGATGGTACACAGGTATGCTACATTCATCAAGTTTCAAGCTGATGCGCATACTATAACCCTGCTACCAACAAAGGACCCACTCAAGCAGGTGCACCATGCAAACTTCATGGTCACAAATGAGGACGTGGATGTAATTATTAATCTTTGGTCGGAGGAATGGCATGGCCCACTAGCAAACCCGCTACCTAAAGGGCAGAATGAAGAGGAACGACTGCTTCACCAATTCAATGGCGAAGAGCATGAAGGTGATGACAACCAAGATGATCCATCACAGGAACACAATGAGGATGATGATAATATTGATGAATCAGACCATCATGCATCAGAGTGCCCACCATGTCAAGAGCATGCGTAGACACAAACGCACGCACAGCAAGAAGAGGGACACTCATCCCATAAGAAGCAGAAAGCTGACAGAATAGCGAACATGAATACATTCACTGAATATGATTTGCAGGAAATTACTGACGTTGTTGCTAAGGTCATGCAAGATAACCTTGCTAGTCTAAAGATGCAACAAGTAAACATTACTATCCAAGTCGAGGGCCATCTCAATAAGTTGATAGAGTCCATCCAGGATGTGAAAGCTACAGTGGAGGCTAATACATATGGTGTTGATCCCAATATTCTAATAGTTACACCAGCATTAGTACCACCAATTAAATTGGTGATTCAGAGGCAGGCACTAGGGGCAGACGCAGAGACAACTGCAGGTCCTAATGACAATAGTGCACAAATAGAATTCTCCAAGCTATCCCTGGAGGAAGTCTATAACATCTAGCAGGAAGCCGCCTCTAAAATCTGGATAAGGAAAAATGTTGTTGCTTACCAAGAAACGAAATAGTAGAGTAAGGAAAAGCTGTGCAAGGCCCTGTTGAAGGAGAAAGGGCAGGAACTATAGGGGGCCATCACCCTTCTTGCCGAAAAAGAATAGGAAATACTAGTGCGTGAGAAAAACCGCATCGCATTAGTGGAATATATCAAGAATTCCATTGCAACATTCCCACCAGAAGTGGGGCATGAAGATGAAGACTCCTCGGCTAAAGTGACTAGGATCACAAATATCACATAGGATCTTTGACAACAAGTGGAGGAGCTGCAAGCCAAGAAGATGCCAAGGACACCCCCAAAGGTGATTGAGGAAAGAAGAAGAGAAGTTTCTGAAGATACTAGGAAAATCAGAGAAGGTGAAGCCCTCTATGCAAAGGCTGCAAATGTTGTCACTACCATTTGGGGAGCACTGCTCGAAGATGAAACAGTTGCGATAATCAGGTAGAGTGAACGAGAGGTAGATGAAAAAATCAGTGCTGCAAAGGAAGAAATGAGGAAGCTGCCCCTCCAATAGAAGGTTGTCAAAAATGCAGATATCAAGAGACTGCAGTAAGAAGTGCAGACCCTTCGCGAATGCAAAAATACTAGGGAAGATGAGGTAGAGACACATCATTCGGTAGCTGAGCAGATCACAGAAATTATTCAACCTCTGCAGCAAACACTTCAAGGCATAATACAATCATTAGAGGTAGATTCATTGGAACATGTCCATTGACCAGGTTGATCAGTTGGCCGCACAAGCAGAGGAATTTGCAGAATAAGTTGCTAAGGTTCAACAGATGGTAAAGACATTCCAGGACAATGTTCTTCCTACTGCACAGCCTGAGCCGGTGCCGGCAACTTAAAATTGTGAAAGTAAATAAGGCCAAGGTGTGCAGCAAAAAAGAAAATTGAATGAAAGCAGCAAGAGAGGAATCCCTAGCACAGCGTGTGCGGAAACACGAATTTGCACGGAAATATGAAGTTGCGTGGAAAGAGGAAGTTGCACAAAAAGAATGGTGCGCTATAAACCCACTAGCAAACCAGCTAAGAGACAAATGGCGGGAGGTCCCAGACAGCTGGAAAACACTAAAAGACCATTAAATGCATAAAGATTCCACAAATATTTGGCGCTCACGATAAGACATCGCCCTATGTGGATCAAGTGTGGGAAACTCTGTGGTTGTAACTGACCATTACGTCAATACTTGATCATGGTTGTTAGTATAGAAGAATGACGACAACGTTAATCATAGAAAATATGAGAGGCAGATCTAATACACCAAAGGAAGGTCTTGTCCTAATGATGCACCTAGATAAGCCTACACGATAGGTGACTCGATGCTCCTCCTATAAGATATGGGCACCCCTAGAGAAAAAATAACTTGCTCATGCTACTTGAGCACCAATTACAGTTACAAATGGGTTGGGGTGTGTCATGGTGAGTAGCCCTGCAGGATAAAGGAGTTATTGTAGACTTCAGTGTGTCGAGTATCTCTGAAGATGGGAATAAGAAATATGTTAACAGTTTGCAAGTTATTTCGACCAAGCTAGAAGTCTCTGGTGAAGTCATCCTTGGCTATTTCTTGTTCAGTAGGTTAGCAGCCCTATATGCAGCACCCGAGAGGACTCCAGTAGGGACCAGATTTCTTGCCCCATTTTCCAAAGTCTACGGGGTGAGGACCGGAGTTCTTGCCACATTTGACAAAGTCTGTAGGGTAAGGACCAGAGTCCTTACTACATATGACAAAGTCTACAGTGCTAACAAGCAGGCATAATTTACAGAAGTCTAGGCAAGGTCTCCATGTGTCGAGGGACCAGGGAAGGGCCACATGGCCATATACGGCTTGTAAAACATGCTGCTAAGGTGAAATTCATCAAATTTTGGCAAATCGTTTGCCTCTACCACGCTTGCTTGCGGGGATTTTCTAGTTTTCAATATGGACAATTCTTCAAAGCCCATATCTATGGCAAAGCGAATGGTGAAGAGTAAGATGAAGAAAATATGAAATCGATGAAGAATAGCAAGAGAACAAGTTGTAGCAAGCACACAAAAAGACCCCAACAGTCTCAGAATGATAATAAGAATTCGATTGTTGTGTCAGAATGGGACACTAACAACCCTAGTGATAGTCAAAAGTGGAACCTTCCACTAAAAGTCTTCAGAGGATGTCGAGAAAGAAAATGTATGAGTTGTAATCCAAAAATTCTTCCAAGTATGGTAAGAATCCATGGTACAAGAAACACCGTTTAAAAAAAAACACACACACACACAAGGAAGAAAGTGCGAAAGGCAGAAAGCAGGAGAAGGTGCACAAGAAAAAAGAAATTTGCAAAGGGGTTGCTGTGCAGATCGTTCCTCCTCATATGTCCATTGCTTCATGGCTCAGGATGAGCCACATGTGAGTGTTGGGGGCCTGTTGGCCTGGGAAAGGAGCACAAGGAAGAAGTTCATGTGCAAGAAAATAAGGTGTGCCACACGCGCAACAGAAAGAAGGGAATATTGCGAAAGAAGCAAAGGACCGGCACAGGAAATATGGAGAGATGTGTGATGAAGGAAAGGTGAGCACAGGAGCACGTAGGTGATAACGTCCTAAAAGTGACCAGGGCAGATCATGGATGTTTAAGGCGGTGTAATCCTATAGCCACACACATACAAGGGAATATTTGTAATTCATGCCGATAGTGCCTCGTGTCAATTCATAACCACCACAGTTGTATCCTAAGGGGCGGATGATGGTGATAGTTAATAGACTGCCTGTATGCAGTCAGCCCTGTGTGGTCATGTAAAATTGTATAAATAAGGAGGGATTCAATGGTTAAATGGTTGGTTGGTTGTGATTGTTTTTAGTTGGTCGTAAGTATGTCTAGGTCAGTTTTCCAGTTATTGTTTGTCTATTCATTGGTGATCCATGGTGAAGGACGCCATTTTTTTTGTAATGTTGTAGAGATCAGAGGAATGTAAGACTCAGGAAGACTCTGGTAGTGATAGGGGCTATTGAGCCACAGCTATGGCTGTTGTGTGCGCAGACCACTAGGAGTAGAGATAGGATAGAAGAGAAAACCAGAGAGCATGAGAACCATAAGTCAGAGTCGTAGATACATATCATAAGATCATTCTGTATCCTACAAATTGCAAGGTGCTATATCCTTTTCTCATTCCAGATGAAGAGCACCTTGGTGGTTTTTCCCAGATGGGTTTCCACATTATCTCTTGTGTTTGAATGGATGATTAATGATGTGAATGTTTATGTGAATGGTTGTTATTTGCTTTCTGTATAATGTTGAAATATTGCTTAAATGTCTAATGTTATCCTGTAATCAGTAGATGAATGTTGGGAAGGTGTCATTGAAATATATATATATCTATCGGTCGGTGTGTTTCTTACTTAAGTCATGACGTATGGCATAGACAGTCTGTTAGTATGAGTCAGTTGTGCCGCACAGGATGCGCCAGTTGTTAGGTTGAGAGCAAGGACAAGTTGCACATGATGACATATATTTTTTATTGGTCACGCAAGACTGACTCCTCTGTCTAGCAATCTTGTTGCCTTCATTGAGCTCCTTAGTTGTGCGCCAAGGGACTATAATCCCTCAACAATCACGAAAACATGGTTTCAGCAGTTACCCATCAAAGACATATCTCGGGTGAGACTACGCCTGCTTCATAAGTGTCGTCAATGGGGATTTCTCTATCGGGTCGGTATCTCGAGTGTTTGTTGGGTTGATGGGTTGCATAGAACCTGGTTCCTACGAGTTAGGAAGAGTGGCCAACACGAAGCGTAAACTTATACTCCAAGAGAGAATAGAAGATGATAATTTAGAGCTATATGATAGTGCAATCTGAATCCTAAAGAATGTCGCAAAGAACAAGATATCAGCCATTGAATAGTTACACAAGTTCATCATAGAAGAAGAGAAATAAGAACAGACAAAAGAAAGAAAGAAAATGTTACTACACCTTTTGTCAGTCCCATCGAGCTCACTCACACCCCACCACCTCCATCTTCGACCCAATTTTTTGAGGAAGTCATACTGATTTTGACAACAACTACATCAACCACCATCAGGAATCCATATTTATAGTCATAGCCCGCACCACTCTGTGCCCGACTCCAAATAGACAATGAAATCCAAGAGTTCATAAACCAACTACCTTCCATCTTTCCTGACATTAGATAAAATGATGATAAATAAATCGGTTATAGCCAAAAACACCCCATAATATACTTTAGCCATCCCACTAAGTCCCTACCATCCACAATCTTCCATACAAGAAAGACAAGTCATTGGGCATATTAATACCATTCTGTAGAGAAACCTTGATAGAACCAACAAAATTGTGGCAGAACAAATTTCCTCATTCAGACCCCAACCTATTGAAAACTCACCACTTATTGAACCCATATTTAGGAAACAGACGAACCTACCATCTCTGAAGAACTTGTCAAAATTATCGACCCAGTTGACTCCGTCGAACTTAGCGAAGAATTTGTGAAAAATGTTGATCTTGTCGAACCCAAAGAAATTGTACACAACTGAAACAGTCAACAAAACCTTGTGGAAAATTTCCATCCCAACCTCATTACCATCAACTTCTGAACAACCACCACCCCTTCCTCCACCTATGCCACCTCCTATATAATCGCCACCTATCACTACCCCACCTGAAATTTTTCCATCAAGCCATGTTCTTCCTGTTGTACCTACACATCAGACACAGAGTGAATGAGTAAAAATTATGTCGAACCAATAAGCCGACATACAAGCCAGAGAGAAAGGGAGGAGGAGAAGAAAATAAATAAAAGATAAAAAGAAACAATAAAACAAGCAATAACGTCAACTACAACAATCCCAACAACATATACCTTCAGTGATTCATCTAGTTCAACTAGGTTCTACAATGGAAATCGATACTCAGAAATCCAAAGAAGAAGGACTAGACCTGTTGGAAGATGTTATCAAAAAAGATTCTAGAATCAGGAGAGAAAAAGCTAAAGAGCAATTGAATAAAATAAATAAATAGCAGACAAATTTTTTGACCAAGTGTGGAAATCTAGAAAACAATTCATTACAATTCCAGAAGGGGTCGATGCTGACAAACCCCTTGGCAAAGCACACCATATTTTTGAAAGTTTCATTTCAAAAATTCAACAGTAGTTATAGGAAAAATGACAGGAGTAGGAATAAGCGACTGCTATCCCTCTAAGAAATCAATTTATAGCGTTCTCAGTAGCTTACAACCTGTCGGACCAATACATTATAGAATCCATTGTAACATCGGAGGTATTGTTAAACTAGTACACTTGTTTGAACAAATGCAAAATACTCTTGAACTCATTAGTTCACTTCAGAATCGTCAACCAAGCACTGAAGCAATGGAAAATACATTTCTTGATCAACTCGTGTTGAAAATGACTAAATTATAAAAACTAGAAAAATAGGAGCATCTATGGATCATCCACGCCTAACCTAGTCTCATCAGTCTTGACAAAATCATGCCACAAATGGAACGACTACTTGCTCAGCATAGATATGCCTCAAAATATAGAGAAAATTTCAAGCCTCACCACCTTGACCATAGATATATAGAAAGCACTTCACACTTAGGAAGAATTTAAACATCAATTATCAATCACTGCGGAATCTTTTGTGGAAGTATGTATTCAGAAACAACCATCTATCAGTAAACATAGTATGTAAAAAAAACACAGTACCATGGCTACTCAAGACAAAATATTTTGATCTCCTCATTTCTTCGGGACAAAGAAATATTTTTTGCTGGGGGAGATGTTGGAGGAGCTAGTGGACTAATTGTAGATTATGTCGACCTCATAGGTCATGTCGGTTGGTTAAACCGACAGGTATTTTTTGTAACTATTTTGTAAATCATATATATAGGTTTTAGAGTTATATAGATACTTGGTTCAATTTATTTTATGAACCCACATGTGTTCTTGAGTAATATAAGTTGTTATTTTGTCTACCATTCTTGTCTCTTGTTATGATATTGTTATATGAATCTATATGTGTATCATTGGTAACCTTGCAATTTTATTTATTACAATAAGAGGCCATTCATAACTCTCATAGGATATTAATGAAGGATTTTTATTTGTATTTTGAAGATCCATACAGTCGAATTCTCATCTATCTCTGCATTCTCTCATTCCTTCTTCTCCATCCCCCCACACTCTCATTTGATGGTGCACTTGTTGGAGTGGTGCTTGCACTTTGCTGAGTATATTTGATTCCCAATCTTTGATATGTGATGAATAGATATGTAATATAATTTCCATATTCTCTGTAAGTATAAATATCATAAATACATGTATGAAAGGCTTGCATTCCCATGCTCTTGAATAACTAGTTTTTATGGAGTTGGCTTCACTATTCAAGTAGCTTTATATGAGATTTGTATGAGGATTTTTCTATTATTTTATGATTATGGGGAATCCATTTATCATGTAAGACTCTTTAATTTCATTCCAATATGGTATTGAACTTGAAATCCAAGAAAATCCTATGTGAAAAGATTGCATTCCCATGCCATTGTATCACTAGTTTTCATGGATTTTGGCTTCAATGTTGAAATAGTTTTACACCAGATTTGTATGAGGGATATTCTATGAGTTGGATGATGTTGGGAAATCCATATATTATTTATTACTCTTTAATTTCATGTCCTTATTATCTATGGCTCTAAATCCAATAAACTCATCTCTGAAAAGCTTGAATTCCCATGCCATTGAGTCACTAGTTTACATTACTTTGGCTTCAATCTTGAAGGAGTCTTGTATCATATTTTTATGGGTGATGTTATATGATTTTGATGATTTTTTGAAATCCATATATTATTTTTTACTTTGTAATTTCATTTCCCTATTCTCTGTGGGTCGAAATCCAATAAATCCATATGTGAAACTCTTGCAATGCCATGCTACTAATTCACTAGTTTTCATGTATTTGACTCCCATACTAAACAAGTTGTATTAAATACTTGTATGAGGGTATTTATATGGTTTTTAATACTATCAAAGAAGAAATTTTTATTTTTTATATGATCTCTATATTTCACATCCTTATCTGATCCTTTAACTCTACCTTTCACTGAAAGTTATCAAACGAATGTGGAAATATATAAACAGTTTGCATAAATTATAACCATATTTAATGACATTCCATGAGGTCTTATATAATTCCTCATACTCTTCTTACAATTTTCGGAGGTCTGTACATGAGTTGGAAAGCAAAGTTGGCCTACGCCCTAGGGGGGGTTTCATCACAATTTCTTAGCAATTTTTTCCCTTTTAGTCATCATCCACAAACAAGGTTTCATACGTATAAAGTATGATACAAAGTATCCATAAGCCACCTTGGGATGTTTTAAGACTCGCCATAGCATTTCCTTTCAAATTCGGTACCATTTGGAAAATGGTGGAACCCTCTAGAATCCTTACTAGTTAAGCTCGATTTTTTTTGAATTACAATTTTCTCCAAAACTCTAAAAAAGGACATTACATTATTGTGTACCAACATGAATAAAATAAATTTTGCATAATATTGTTGGTGATTATTTCCAAATTAAATTATGTACTCCTCCATAAACTCGAATTGGGACTTCTGGTGGTGACATTGCCCATTAAATTTTCTTAGGAAATATTATTTAGTCTCCAATTAATTTTAATTAATAATTAGGAACCATACTTAGTCATTTCCCCCTTATTTGTCACCATTAATAATTTTAAATTATTTTTTCCTAGGGTGAATCATGAAAAATATGGGGACATGACAATACTCCCCTCCCAAATTTGCTTGTCCTCAATAAATGAAGAAACCATAGGGAAATACCATCACATCATCAAGTCCTTCCACCACCACATCCAACTACACCATGGCCCGCACATACACCAAATTAAGGAAGTTATATCTAAATGCACCAATGTATACACCTACAAACCAACTGTCATGGAGACTCATAATCAATCATCAGGAGAACGGTATCACCCATAATCCTAAACACACTAAAAATCATGAATGAACATAGAAAGTGTGTTATCCATCTGCATCTATGAAATCCCCAACTACCCCTAGAGAATCATCCTCTCAAGGCATATCTCCATCTGCTCCACCATCATACCATGCATCTAGTGAAGACTAAGTAGATATGGCAAGATCCTAAGTGATCCTCAAAAATACAAGGTGCCAAATACATCGTCTCATGCAATGCATAAGAGTCACATGGAATATAGTAAACCCCATAAGAAAATAATAATTTCATTCAACACAATGTCTCCTTTGAATTAAACTCTCCCAATGAGCTACAAAAATGGATCCATGAAGAGAGACTTTCTCCATCAATCCAATGACCCAACCATTGCTCCAAGTGAGGAAGATACTAGGGCCCCACTACTTGCACTCTATAAATGAGTAGTGATAATATAATAAAAAATACCAAGTATGGGATGCAAAAGATCCTCCAATACAAAACATGAAATAGTGGAATGTCATTAGAGGAAATTTCAGCTCAAAATGGGCCTCCTAAAAAAAATTAATAAAATAATAGTTAAAATAATAAAATAATATTTATTAATTTTGGAGGAAGAGAAGAAAAAAACTACTTTTTTGTTTGTATTTTCGACATATCTCCTCATGTTTTTACTCAAATTTTGATCGAGAGAGCTCATTGGATGAGGAGTTAAATTATGCATCCAACAAGTACCCACTCGGCATACTTTTGACAAACTCTTCTACCCCAAAAACAAAAAATACCTAAAAATGTGATGATGACATCATCATCACGTGTTTTCAGGTATTTCTTGTTTTTGGGGTAGTGAGGTTCGTTAAAAGTATGTCAAGTGGGTACCCATTGGATGCGGAATTTAATTCTACATCCAGCAAGATCTCCTGATCGAAATTTGAGTAAAAACACAAGGACATATGTAAAAATACAAACAAAAAAGTAGTTTTTTTATGATACCTATCCCCAAATTTATATTAAAAAAGTGTTTAAGACCAATACAGTATTTAAAATTTAAGGCAATTTCATTGGCTAACACATGATGACACGGAATTTGAGTTAGAGTTAAAAGGCCCATTTTGAGTTGAAATTTCCTCTAATGTATGATCTCATAACTACGCATTCCATCAATACATAGAGTGGCACAAAACAATACATCATGGGGAGAGATGTCAGGATGCCAAGTTCTATTATGCATTATCACAAACATCATAATCACAAATATAGATACATCATCATCAAACATAGTGAAATGATACAAATATATGCCACTCCAAATGTGTCCAATGTGATCATCCATCAAATAGCACTCAAGAAGATTGCACCTCCAAGTAAGAAAATCACCATGTTCCAAACACATGCAATCATGAATATATCACTCAAATATGATCCAATGAAATAGGTTAGGATCCCATGTCCCATAATGTTGCAAGAAATAATAGGATATATCAATATGTATCATCATGTGTTCTCTCATCCAAGAAATGGATGAAGAAACTCCATGAATCAAAGAAAGGGCCTCCAAGTGGCTCAAAGAAGTGCATCCATGAATAGAAGTGGCATCAAAAAATAAAAATGGATGTAAATATACTCAAAATGAAATTTTTCACATAACAAAAGATCATCATCAAGTGTAGGAGTCTCATACTCCTCATGTGGCACCAACCAAAAAATAAACCTGCACCGAAACTTTATTATGATGAAAACTGAAAGAAGTAGCAGTGTAGGATGAAGTAGGATGAACCAATTATATGAAACAATTATCCACCAAAGATGTGGATGCATCAAATTCAATAATGGGTGATCTAATACTAAGGAACTCTTCTGACTCTTCAATGGAGAGACGAGTCACTCTCTGAGAGAACTCAATTTCTCTCTTGCAAGTGACATGTTCTTAGATCTCATCAAGCCCATCCATAGTCTCCTAAAGGACATATGAAATAGAACCTACCTCATGATCCACCATATCATGAGGTCCCTCCATATAATAAATAATGCAATCAACCATATGAGAGTAGGAGGAACAATGTGATATTGGAAACTTCTCATGAAACTGCTCAATATGAATCTTAGATTCTCGAAGTGCATATTGAGTACTTTTCAAAGAATCCTGGGTGGTTTCCAACTCAACAGTGAGCTTGTCAACCACTTCTGGATTCATCAAATATTCACCATTATACATATACACAATCTCAAGAAAATAATATATATCAGAAATAAATTGTAAAACTTTACCTTTGATTGTAGACAATGCCTTTCAAATCTTCTCCATGGCTTCAAGTGAAGGTGGCTCCTCCAATTAAGCAAATTTCCCACAAGACTGTGACACTAAATTATGTGTCATGGAGAATGTGTAAGGCCTCCTTAATCTTATTTCTCTAGTAATGAGTGTCATTTCAAAGGGAGAAGGTTGAGAGCGAACCTCCTCCTCATTTATCAGTGGATCAACCTCATGAAGCTCATGTAGTGATGGTGATATTGATCCTAGGACTTCGTATTCTATTACAAAGACTTCACCTTCTTCAGCCTCATGGGAACTTGTACTTGAAGTATTCTCATCAAGTGGAATCTCTTTCACCAACATAGATGAATGGACATCCATTAGTAGATGTATCTCCTTGGCACTAACTAGTAAGTACCTATCCATCATAACTGCCATCAGTAGACACTCTCAAATCCATATCTATAGTATAATGCACCTTTAGATGATATTCAATTTTTCTTCTCTTGCTAGATAGCACAACTAGCTTCATCGTGCGTCACTTCCTAGGCACATGTGCTTTTGTCTTCTTGATGGTCTCTTTTCCTTCTTTTTCTTCATGGCTTACACAGATAGGATGATTTCTTCTCTCTTCAAACCCTTCCAAAGGTTGACCTTTAATTGTATATTAATCATTGCGTGTACTACGTTCTTTGCAAAACAATTTTAAGACTTTATTTTTTGATGTAGCAACAAATATTATTTCCATGCACTCTAAACTCTGCTAAAAACCTTGTACGGCCTTCTTAAAATTCTTCAAATGCTCTTCCAAAGTAGGATCCTTCGACTTCTCTTGGGAATCATCAAATATAGACCTTGATGGTATGGGCCTCATGTATTCTTCCTCACATATAGGGTCATAATAATAACTCTTATTCCTTGGAAATTAAAAAGTTCCAACATAGTGTACCTCCTCTTCATATTCTCTATACAATACTCCCCATACTACTCATCATAGTCATAATGTTTGTAGTACTCTTCATACTACTCATCATAATCATCATCATAGTAAGACATGGATACAATTTTATTCCTCAATGGATGATCAAATGCACAGGTGCAAGGACCATGATATCATACCATTGTGATGTACCCCAATTGGAATATAGGCACAACAAAACAAAACTCATCCAAAGTGGCTAAGCTCTGATACCACTATGATGTACCCAAATCAGAATCTAGGAACATCAAATCAAAACTAAACCAAAGTGGCTAAGCTCTAATACCACTTTGATGTACCCAAATAGAAATATAGGCATGCAAATAAAAACTCAACCAAAGTTGCTAAGATCTGATACCAATGTAGTGTACCAAATCTAAGAACAACAAAAGGAATAGGCACACTAACTTAATGGGACAAGGAAGACACCGATGTAATGATGGAAAACAGGGGTTGCATTAGTTCAAGACTCCTTTGAAAAATGTATTGTGACAATTTATCTTTTAAAATTATCTCCTTATGAAGTCTACTGCAAGGATACCTGGGTACACCAACATATGCAAACTAGATCCTTTTCACTAGCTTAATAAGGAAGACACTTAGAAATTGCTTTTTGAGCAAGTAGGAGACTCTAGAACTCATTGAATGGTTCTAGAAAAAGTATATGGTATCTATAATGATAGGTTATATATTAGGAATGTATGTAAAAAACTCCATAGGTTGATTTGTCCAATTGGGTCTCCCAGAGTGATATTTTCCAATTTGGGACTTCGCAGTTACCTTGTTTCTAATTTGACTCAAACACTAGTAGATCCTCCCAACCTTTTGATATGAATGTGGGGTACCAACCAATTTTTTTTCTAGTTTCCAAATATGGATTCATATTTTCAAATGGAAAGTAGAAGACACTTTTTAAAGCGAATTACAAAAACTGTTAAGAATTTGTACACATTGAGCATAGGTTCGCAAACATGAAAATACAAAAGTAATTGATGAAGAAAATAGCAGGGTTTTTTATTATAAAATAAAATAAGAGAGTGTATTACATAATGGATGGAATGTTACATCCATCTGATCCAATATATTTCATAAACCAACTCTCTAAACCCAGAGACACACCCAAAAACATACTTTTGGTAGCTATAAACCAAAATGAGAGTATGCTTCTTCCAAAGCTAACCGATGACCACCATGACCTATAGAAAACCTAAAATAATATATTTGAATGGATATGAGTACTCCACTCCTTGATTCAAATGAATTATAGGCCCATCACGCTCTTGGTAAGCATTGGGGAGCATCACCCAAGCCAAGAATTGCCAATTCAATCCAATACAATATATTTCACACAATAGACAACCCAAAGAAGTGTGCTCACTGCTACTTATATAGATTTAAATAAACCTCAAAAACATGGGAGAAATAAAACCATGCTCCTTAATCCATTTTGACCAAGTTTCCCTACTTAGCCAATACTATGGGAACATATCATGGAGAAAACCAAACGATTAACCATGCATAAGGTGGTTATTAATGGCCCATAATTATCCCACTACCTACATAAGTGAACCCTCTAACATCCTTGACCATTTCCCTCCTTTTCCAAACCACTTTGACCGCTTAGTTCCCCTAATTACACTTAATTTCCCCATTTTGAGGAAATTGCCAAATACATTGAATAAGCAACCCATTTGGTCCAAAAATCTTCTTAGGAGTCACTTTGACTTATTAAACTCATTCAATGCATGGGATACGCCTCCTTGGTGCCATCATGAACCTACCATCCATAAATAATTATTATTTTGGACCAACATGAATAAAATAAACTTGTGCATCTTATTGTTGGTTAATATTTCCCAATTAAAATATTTTCTCCTCCATAAACTCAAATTAGGACTTTTGGTGGTCGCATCGCCCATTAAAATTATTTAGGTGATATCATTTAGGCTCCAATTAATTTTAATCGAGACTTAGGAACCATAGTTAGGTAGTTTCTACTTGTTTGTCACCATTAATAACTTTTAACATTTTTTCCTAAGGTGACTTAGGCAATTTTTAAACCATGAAAAATATGGGGACATGAAAATGACTAAGTACTTGGGGCATTGGAAACTTCGATTTTTATTATTAATTGGAAAAAAATTACAATGTTTTCTTCTATCTCTCTTGTGTTACAATGATGGGGGGTCACCCCCTTTTTATACAACACATATGAGGCTTCTAGAAGGAACCAAAATACACTAGAATGGTCTAGAAATTTCCACTGCATGGGATTTCCCCCCACACTCCCAAAATTCGGGGGGTAGGGGGGGTGGCTCCCCTTCTATCATCCTTGTGCATGGACCTGGTAAAAATATCTACAATAATAATGCTAGATATCTAGATATTGGCTTCACCTCTTAAAATTATCCCACCTGAAGTCAATATACAAGAAGTTCCTTAACAATGTTTTCCACCCACATGCCATTTCTCGATGCTTCCTTAATCACATTTTAGCAAGCCCAAAGAGTATTTATACCATTAAAACTTCTTTATCTTGAATTGCTTTGCAATGATATCTACACTGTTCTCTTCAGTATCAATTTTATCCAACAATTTCCTACCCTCTTCCACCACTTTCCTTATGAAATGGTATTTAATATCAATATGCTTTGCGCAATCATGGCATGCTATATTCTTCACTACGTGAATAACACTTTGGCTATTACAATGGAAAGTGATCTTCCCTTGTATCATCTTGAATTCATCCACCAGTCGCTTTAGACATATTGCCTCTTTATTGGCCTTAGTTTCCGCCACATATTATCCTTCAATGGTTGATAAAGCCACCATTGGATACAACTTAGATGTACATCTTACAACTCCACCAACAAATGTTAAATTATATCATGTAGTATACTTCCATCCATCTCTATTTCCACCAAAATCAAAATTTGTAAACCCTTGAATTTGTAAATCTACAAATATCTATAAAATAGCAGTGTTTAAAGTTCCCCTAAATATATAAATATCCACTTTATAAAATTCCAATGCTCCTTACTAGTATCCTCCATGAACCAACTAATAACTCCCATTAATTGAGAAATATCTGGTATGGTTCTCACCATGGCAAACATGAGGCTCCCTACTATTGATGAATATGATATTCAAGACATGCTTGTCTTATCTACTTCTATTCTATGACATAGATCAAAACACAACTTGAAGTGTGCAAGAAGTGGGGTGCTACCTGGATTTTCATTCTGCATATTGAAGATCTACAGAATGATTTTCTAGATATGACTTTTAACTTAACCAAATCTACCTACATATTCTATCCCTATGTATCTTCATCCATATAATTTGATATGATGCTCCTATATCCTTCATTTAAGTTGTCCTAGCCAACTAAACCTTAAGATTAATGTTTTTATTTATGTTGGGGATTGCAACCAACATATCATCAACATAAAACAAAAAGATAATAAAACTACCATCATCAAACCTCTTATAATGTGCATAATGGTTAGCTTCACTTCTACCAAAGAATTGGCTATTTATGAAGGTGTCAAATCCTCGGTACCATGTCATTGGTTCCTGTTTCAATCCATAAATATATTTCTTGAGTTTGCAAACAAAATTCACTTTTCCTCTTTATTTATAGCCCTTGGGTTGATCCATATAAATTTAATCATCAAGATCACCATGCAAGAATGCAGTTTTTACATCCATTTGTTTGAACTCTAAACCTTATGCTTCTACAAGTGCAAGTAAAACCCTTATAGTGGTAAGATTCACAACTAGAGAGAAGATCTCATTAAAATATATACCTGACATTTGCACATAGCCTTTTTCTACCTAGTGAGCTTTATAGCATTTCAATAACTTATCATTGTTCTTCTTTTAAACTTTATGCACCCACTTACTTCCAACAACTTTTCTTCCTAGTGGGAGATTCACAAGTTCCCGTGTTTGATTCTTGTTTAATGCTTTTATTTCTTCATCAATGCATTTTCTCCATTTATTTGCATTCTTATATTATTTAGATTCCTAAAATGAACTAATCTCAACATTATCAGTTAACAAAGAAAGATAAGAATGAAAATCAAGATAATACCCTTCTTTAAGTCTCTTGCACTACAACAAAAACCTGTGTTTAACGTCATGTTTTGTGTCTAGACCCCGTTTTAAGGTATTTTTCTTGATTTTCTTTGACATTTCGATGCAATTTTTTTTAGGTGTTTTTCATTTTTTTTAAAGTCGACATTAAACCCTCAACATGATCCTGTAGCTTGCTTTTGGGCTCAAAAGGCCTCCAGGTTAGGGAGATGTGGAACCTTTTGGCTCAGGCAAACATTTGGTGGAAAATTTCTTGGTTGAGGGATTTTATTAAACATTTAGTGGACAACCTTCATTAAGGGATTTTATCAACATTTCAATAACTACCATAAATGAAATCAATCCCAAACCCAAGCAAAAAGACCCTCAAGGAGATTTTTACAAAATACCTAGATCACAAGTTTTGGATCTACAAACAAGTTTTTTTGGTTTAAAAATGGGGGTTCCAAATCCAAATAACATAAACACCCCCTAATGTCCAACTGGTTTGAAACATAATCACGTGTAGACATCATTCTATGGAACTTTTACAGTGAAATGCAATTTGAAATTAAAGGAAGATTTAGTGTTATGCAAAGACATGGCTTGGATTTGGTTTTGGATTGGCACATGGAGGATGGCTCAGGGGATCATGGTTTCAAAACACATCCCTATTTACCATTAAATGTTGTAACCATCACTCAGAAATTTGAACAAACACAATTATTTAACCCAACACATAATGAAGATAAAATTCAACACCCTTCAATACATAATTTAAAAAACTGAACCAAAACTACGGTTTCAATTAAGAAAACTCAATATTTTATCTATCACAATAATATTTATTGAGAATAATACATGGTGGAGGATTTTATGTGTAACTTCTATATGGAGAGGAATATTGAGTATTATTTTTTCTCTCTTCTTGCAAAACCCTTGAACCATAGCTATCCTTCCTCCACACAATATTTTGGAAAATGAGAGAATGAGCGAGGAAGACTAGGGTTTGTATTTTTCAATATATATATATATATATATATATATGTATGTATGTATGTATGTATGTATGTATGTATGTATGTATGTATGTATGTATAGAGAGAGAGAGAGAGAGAGAGAGAGAGAGAGAGATGATGGGAGGGATTAGTGCCATTCCCATGTACTCTTCCAGTTTCCCCCCTTTTTATTAACTTATTTATTTTCCTCTTAAATTTCATGCAAGTCAAAGTCAAACTTTGACTTTAATTTTGACCAAAAAGACCAAGGAGGGGCCTGGGAGGGGAGAATCAAAAGGGGGTGTGGAGAATTCGTCAGCAATGTATTGACATATTTATCATAAATACACCATTGATATATTGATCATGTGTTATCTGTACTCTCAATTATGCATTTAAACATTGTTATGCCTATGGGGCTCGCAAGGGACTTATTTTGTGAAAGTTTCCAAATTAGCATATGATGTTTATTCGAGGAAAAAAAGATATTGTTGGAAAGGTATAAACCTGCAATTCAGCATGAAAAATAAGAAAAAATATACAAGCATATTCCCCACTAATTTACCTGGACAAAAACCCTCACCTACCAGTTGTTAAGACCATGCCTTGGGAATTGATCCTCAAACTTGCAAATAGCCTAAATAAGGCATTCGATGTCTATTTGAAGAAAATTAGGTGGTGTTGGAAAGGTATATAAGAAATATGAAACATGGAACTATATAAATTTGAAATTAGGGATATCTAGTAGTAAATAACCTCAAACCTATGTCCCCACAACTTAGACCAAAAACTAGTCATAAACTTGTGAAAGCTTGTTCTCAACAACTGAAAGTCGAAAGAAGGAACATAATATGTTTTCGGAAAAATTATTTTGATCCATATAAGACACATACATATAATTTATTGAAATGTGAACAAGATAAATCTTATAACCAACAAAATGCATGGCTTCAGTTATCCTTGCTAAGTGACCAATGAAAGGGGCCAATGTTGAAATTTTTGCAAACGACACTTGTACCTCTTAAAATATGACATTATTATCGTAGACACAAATAATCAAAAAATGGGAGTGTTCTAGAAATCACAAATAACCTCAGGGTATCATATCCAAGGCCTCAAAAGAAGGGTTTCTGAAACATGCTGGATGAGGCCAGTTTCCACTTACTTGAATACCAACGAGGCTTAGTAAAACATTGTGGTCCCCACGGATATTTTTATTATTTCCTAAAAGGTGATAATATGCTATAAAATACTTAAATATGCCAACCATTTATCTTTACCACCCTAAATTCAATATAAGAGACCTAACCAACATGAAATCCAACCATTGTCATTGTCCTTAATCATGACTTAATGACTTAACGACTACTCACTAGTACTCCTTACTACTGTGAATTGTCATTATAAACCCTCCCTTACTCACTGGATCTGACCCACTGATCCTCTTTCTTGGGGTAAGAGTCATAATGAAAATAAATTCTACCCATCCTTTGACTGGAAACAGACTTTGCAAAATTGTTAAATGACACCTTACCAACATGGGGATATAATAATTTTAAAACATCATGTTGAGCCAAGGCATATTTTTGTGTCAAAATTATTGGCATCGGAGGGGAAATTCCTTCCAAGACATGTTGAATTATGGGATCACCCATGTGATAGGAGAGAATACTTTGTAAAAGTTGTAATCTTTGCAATGACCAAGGTGGGTGAAGGGTGGGAAATCAACTGTAGTAGAAGGTCCATTTTCAAATTAGGTATAAGCTAAAGAATGAAAGTATCTAAAAAGAAGTATACAAAAGAATTTTTACTAATATTCACAAAGAAAGAAGAAAAAATGATATGACCCAAGTATTGTTGAGTAATGTGCCTTCAGTGACGCGGGTCCTCCACCTAAATTATGGATTAACTTTGAGGATTAAGGCTTCAGTGAAACCATGGCCCAACACAAAGTGAAAAGCATGCCATCAATCCTCGACACACAATCAAGCAAATAGGGATTTTTTTTTTAAATTAGTGACTCACAAGAGAAAAGTATTATCAAGCAAACCAAGTAGTAAGGGAAACATGATTTTTTTTGTAGAATGTGTGGTGGTGTATCAGGATCTTTTGAGTATTACTTTTCAGATGAAGAACTAGGATTTTTGGGGACCAGTATGATGAAATATCAAGGAAGACAATTTCCTCATGCCTCTAGGTCAGCCATCTTAACAATAGATCGGAACCTTGTAGGGGTTAATTTGAGTGACCTCCTTTAGGCTCATTCATAATCCCAGACATGTCAACAACTTTGTTCATATCGATTGGAAAATGTCATCAAATGATAGGTTCCTTCGAGGGGTAGCACTTAGTCAGATGAAGAGCAGGATGACACTTTTTCAATTAGCATGCATGGGACAAGATACCTACTTTCCTCATTTAATGAAACATGTTGAAAAATCAAGGAAAGCAAGTTACTACGGTACTAGAATGAAACAAACCAAAAAAGGAAAGAGACAACAATAAAATCCTAGATACAAAAATATTTAATGAAACAAACCAATCCAAAACAACAAAAGAGCATATGTATAAAAATTTTAGAAAGGACCAGCTATGTACAAGAAGTTCGAAGTCTCTTAGGTGTAAGTCTATGCATAGGAAGGACAAAGCCTCTCAGGTGTAAGGATGTGTACAGGAAGGACGAAAATTTGTAATATTTTATTCTTGAGCTCCCCAAGTAAGGATTTGATTGCTGGCATTATTAATGTTTCTTAGCAGAATTTGCCAATTCTCCCTTGGTTGTTTGTTTCATTCAGTATGGAGGGATGTAGACTATTTGGCTTGCCCCCCTCTCTGATTGTTCGTTTCTTTCCCATTGAGACTGGGAGTAACACTCTTCTGAAGGGAATTGGGGCTTAAATGGCCAAACCCATGAGTTGTGGATCAGATGTAGGCATGGAATTGAGTGAAATTGTGGACATTAAGAATATTTTGCAAAGGATGAAGAATCCACTAGATAGAATAGAGTAAGCAATTGAACACATTAGTAACCACATTGAATTGCAGGATCAAAGACAAGGTGGAGAAGCAGGTGGATAAGATTGAAAATATGGCTAAAGAATCAACATTGCACCTCAATTTAATCCTAGAAGTAATGCTCACCCAAAGGAGTGAGTGATGTATAGGAGATTCTTCTGCATCAAATCAAAGGAATGGATGAGGAAACAATGCAAGAGACATCATCATAAAGGTTTGATGGTCTAAATTCATGAGTTAAAGATGAAAACCATTACCAATCCTTAGAGGAAAGCTAATTTATCTTAATTCACATATAATCTAACTATTTTCATATGTATTTTTCACATTTTTAAAGCAGTTTGTTAGGAACTACAATTGTAAAAAGTGGTTTAAACTCTCCTTATATAACCATCCATTATAATTTTTTAATTATTATATATTAATAATATACTTTCTTTAATAATTTTTTTATTTTTTTCTAAATAAAAAAATATAATACTTCATTTTAGTACCACTATAACTAAATCATATCCATTTTCTGTCTGATAGATATATATATATATAAAAGATGGACACAAATCTTAATTAAAAAAAATAAAAGAAACGATCATCAGCACAATGGAGATCTAAATTAAAAAATCATTCTCTCTCTGAGATATATATATATATAAGATGGACACAAATCTTAATTAAAAAAATAAAATAAACCATGAAAGAAACGATCATCAAGCACAATGGTGATCTAAATTAAAAAATAAAATAAACAAATAAAAAAGCTATCATCAGCCAACATAATGGAGATGAGTGAGACAGAAGGAATAAACAAATCATAGTATACTGTTCTATATTTTCCACTTAATACATTTCCTTCCGTTTGTCTCAGTGTCTCTGTCTTTTTGCATTTTTATTTGCTCTTTGTCATTTCCCATTCTTATTTATTTTCTGTTCCATGAGAGATTTTAAAGCCGGGAATTGAAATAAAAAGAGTTTCTCGGCAGGTTCCTGCAACATGTTTTTAAATGCTGTATTATTTGTTTTTACTGAAATGGGCGAGGCCATAACTTATCGGTGACACCATGACTGTAAGTAATGCCTGGCTCAACAACTCAGTGGGATAAAACAAAAAACTATATTTATCATCTTATCAAAAGTCTTCACATATGTCAAGCACGACTTGTCAAGCACTAGCAGGAACTCAATATTTTCAGGTTCTGCCGTTCTTAACGTCATGCTTTTCATTTTTTTTTTAACTATGCAATCTTCTAACAGTTAGCAAGCAAATAGACTTGTAACTTATGATTTAGCATAGTCTAGAGATTTTAAAACCTATCAAAAATAAGTTTTTATCTCAAAAATTACCTACCTTTGAACCTTCTCACAACAAACCTGTAAACCCATTAAACAACCCTACCCCACCAGTTTTAAACAGTTTTCCATTGTTATTCTATGGAAAATATATCTCTTACTACACACATACCTGCCAACAAACAGACTACATTGCAACTATAATACCAACATGGACAGGGAAGGTTCCCAAGTTATGTATTATCTTCAGACAGCGAGGACGAGGCCTGGCATGGAATTAGCGTTTGATATGTTGAGCTGGCTCTGCCACAGAGGCACGGAACACCACCGCTGCATATGCCCCTGCCCTGCCAGCGTTGAAGTCGAAGAAGCCAAGGAAGAGGGCGGGTTGAACTCCGTTACGACAAGGGAAGTGTTGAAGTACTCTCTGAGCTGAATAACTTTACCGCCTGCATTCTCCAGTGTCCAGACGTGAACCCAGTATGTAGATTCGTCCTCGCGACCTTCCGCCACCACGAGGTTGTGAGTAAGCGCAGTGATGGAATCGGGGACGAAGGCAAAATGAGTGTGTGTGGAGCGGCCAGTGAGCAGCGGCATCAAGTGCTGGCAGGAGGGGGGTCCATGGAACCTCCAGTCCAAGTGGGGAACCAAGATCCTCTGCACCGTCTCTGCATCTCCCTTCCCCAGCGCGTCATAGAGCCACCTTACCACCCTTTTGTTATATTCCTCCGCTGCAGTCGCCGAGCTGCTCAATATATTCGTCTTCGCCAGCTCTGAACGCGTTCAAGAAACAATATGGAAACAGAAAGAAAAAAAGAAAGAACAGAGAAATGGCAAGGCACTGAATACAAACGCGAGGCACTGAATACACAACGGGTATTCGGCTACTTTTATAGCTGGGGCTGAGAGTTTCACGAAGCATTCGAGTGCGATCCAGTTCAGCAAAACCATTCCGACAAAGAGTGGATGGCATGCGTGCACGAGCCCTCCCGGTATGTGGACCCTACCCGTCAACCGTCATGGTCTACTTGGAAGATAAAAATAAACGAAGTGTCAACTTCATTAAACGATGCATTGACACGTGTCATAACAACTGCCTTGTGGGACTGCGGGTAGAAATCCACAAACCAAGAAAGAATTTAATAGAGTCCAAACTATGGCCCACTTTCACTCCTTTGCCAATAAAAAACACTCACGCTGAGTATACTGTGAGAGGGATTGTGAGCTCACTGCTTTTTATATTTAGTTTTTGCTATAGTAATATTGCCCCAGCAGATGAGGTATCAGGCCACTTTTACCATTATTATAATTCTATAATCATTTAGAAGTTGACAATTGATTTTGAATGACATAACTAGCATTTGCTCCAAAAAGGTGCAATAATAGGTCGATAGGATATATTGTTGTTGAAGGGTAAAAATGACTTAAAATAAGAAGCTAAAATCAAATTGGGTATAGACTAAAGTTCCCATCAGGGATGGAATTTGACGGGTAAATGTCTCTCATGGGTTAATTTACCCATCAAATACAGCTGAGATTTTAGGGAGACCGTCAAAATCTGGCTTAAAATATATAAAACGTTTCAGATTTAGATTTTGATTGTTACCAGCAATTTTGATGGGTGTCTGTCATTTGAAATTCCAAACCTGGTTCCCATGTTATATAGTTGGCAGTGTCACAATTTGAAAGTAAGTTTTTTAAAAAAAGGTGAATTTTCTAAGTAGTTAAACAATCCATTGCATCATCTTTAAATGTAATGTCATTTGCTAAGAAAATAATTGTTAGTTTGTTACATTTCCTTTATTAATGTGACATGCCATTTTATTACATTAGGTCGTTTATCATCTAATACTAAGACCTAATACAATGATATGGCAATCAGAGTATCTTAGCTTTCCTTCTATGAGTAACATGATTCCCTCTGAATAACAACAATAAAAAACATATGAATTTGAGAGCAATAACAACCACCAGAGGCAAAGATATTTTAATTTGGAGTAGAAGCAAATAAATTTTCAAAATAAATTAAATAAACTTCTATTTTCAAAAGACATTAGCTCAAACGGACAGGGGTTTGAAGTTTAAGCAGCGTCAAAATCCTCACAACTCATCTGATTGTATACAATAGGACTGACCACTTATGAGAAGCAATTTTCTTATGAGTCCACCATCTCCATGTCACAATGTTCAACAAATACCCTCCTTTTAACTAAGTCTGCATAGATCAAACAAACCAAAGTTGGCATTCATAATTTCAGTAATAACATCTGCAATAGACCTAGTTTAGGCACTCAACTCAAAAGACTCACAAAAGACTTGGAGAGGGATCGAACTCAAAACATGTATTACTCATTATAGTATATTCAATCTATATGTGTAACCATATTTAGATTCTATCTCATGCATTTAATAACATTATTGATCATAAGTACAAATCTTCATTTTTGACAGGTACTTTATTAGTTCAAATGATTGTGCTCATATTCTAGAGTGGATCGAATTGACCCATTGTGAAACACCTCACAACATTATAGCTCTTTTGTGGACATTACAACCATGCACTTTTCTGAATGCCAAACTCGACGTTCCTTTGGGGGGCCTTCATAATTTTTATGAAGAAATGAAATATTGTCTATATGTTTCATTCACATTAATGAGTATTCTTCATGAGGTGTTGATCCAATTTTATGTAAGACAGGACCACTTTTCCCAGAGAAACACATTAAGATGAATCCAAACAGATTTGTTCACTTCTTTGTACTCCATTCTTTCAAGGACTAAGATGATTCTCATTTACAATGTATTTTCCATTATGAAACTTGCATCTAATAAATCCTATTGAATGTGTTATAAAATATTATAATGACTAATATCATCAAGATTTTTCAAATCTTAACTTAATTCAAAAGAAATAATGGCGGGTTCCTATGAATTTCAAGCTCACAGAAAATGAAACATGAGAAATTGCTTGTCTATACAGATGGATCAATTCTATAAATAATGAAAATAAAAGATCTTTGTTTTATAAAGCCTCAATGTTCATAGTAAATATGCACTTCACAAGAAAAGGAGTTGCAAAGTTGTTAACTCTGCCCTCAAATTGTATTTACATGATTACATTTAATGTTCATATAAATTACCATTCTAAGAATTATTAAGATATTCATGCTCATGTATAAAGGGCCACAGTGTGAAAGTGAAGATTTTTTCTAACATGAAGTGTCAAGAAAGCATGATTAGTAAAATGATTATTGACAGAAGAACTTGAAGGCCAAAATTCAAGCTCAAACTTCTCGTAATATAAATATACAAAACACATTATATTAATATTATTGGTCAATAATTGCATTGATCCTTACGAGGCACTACAAGCATTAGTGGAATATTGAGTGAGGAGGCAATAGATTGCCCCAATGATTACATTCTAAAGTATTTTCAAATGTGAAGAATGGAAATCATGGCGACTGAAATTGTATTTGGTTATGTCTAACTGAAGGAATTTACAAGGAGAACTAATCATAAAATGACTTTGTAGCATATAGATGTACATGTCCATTATTGCAATTGTATTCCCTTTAAAAGTGAAGGATGTCCTGCTGAAAGATGAGATGTTAAATTGGACAACTACTAAAGTACCTTTACTCAATATATAGCCCATAAATAGTGAGCTTATTAGGTTACAACAAAGTACATTGTGAATCTTCATAGCCGTTGAAATCTTATCAAAACTTGATGTATCTTTGAAATAGGTCTGATGTATTACTAGTCTGCAAGTCATGCAATGCACCAATAAGGAAGAGAAAATACAGATGAGCCAAGAATTTCAATAATCCATTCGTCCTCATCCTCATTATCCTCATCATTATTTAAGCATTCAACTGAGAAATCAATTTTGCCTCTTTCTTCATAGGTTAATTTCCTTGTCAAGAAATTGTCAAGGTGCAAGATTTCACATGTTAATGAATTGTGAATAAAGTAATTATACTTCAGTTAAAGTTGCCACAATATTTCAATAATTCCAAAAATATTTAGAACACATGAACTAAAAATGCTTACTTCTTATGCACTTTAGAAACATGTTTCTTAGTGTGTTTTATTGTTGGGTTGCTCGAATAGCAACATGCATTTTAGAAAAGTGGGTTTGATACTTTATTAGTTCACCTTCTTTCAACGTCTATAAGTAGCACATAATGCCACTACAAACTAATGAGTGGATATGGAAGTCGATAAACACAAACATAATTATGAATATACAGAGATTACCTTTAAATATCATCAGTATCAACCTTTAAATAGTGGCCCTTGGCCTTTCTCCAACTCTTGGATCACCATAGTTTAGATTCCTTCACATTGATTACTTAATACAATTGTGAGCATATTACTCAATAAATGTTTTAATATTACACAATTATGACACTTCATGTGAAGCTCTCCTACAAATTTGTCTTTTCCTTCACACTTGTTACCCCCAAAATGTCAAGGCATTTTGATATTTTTTCCTAGCTTTTGAGTGATAAGAAAGGGTTAATAGAGAAGCTTGGAGTTCCTGTAATGCATAAAGTGGTATTAAGGATTCACTATAATGTGTGCAAATGGTTGAAGGAAGAAGCAAAGGTTGCCTTATGGTCTACTTGGTGACAATATTTTCATAATCATTTAGAGAAAAATGTCATGTCTTATTTGCAAGCAAATTACAGAATATTTTACAAGGAAAGGGATGGGTTGGAAATAGGTTGTAATAGGCAGCAATTCTATCCTAATTTAGGAGAGTATATTAAAATTTAAATGAATGGACTATTGCTACTCAAGCCTTGCACGTGTTTCTTCAATATCTCTCCTAGCAATTGTTATAGCGGATTTCACCACTCTAGGTGAATCACACTTTGTATGTCCTTTCCCTATCCCACTGCAGACTCATTAGCCCCTATGGACTACTTTTTGTCTTTTGATGTTTCCTTGATCATCCCTAAAAACATATGAAAAATGATATACGCGGATTTTAACCCTATAGTCGCGTACATACGCAGGTTTAACCCCTATAACTGCGTACATCGAGATGTGTGAATAATCCAAATCCTTTTGGAATTTTCCTTGACATGGATCCGACTCATATGACTCCTGGCCTTCCATATGCCTTGAGATCTCACGGATTCGACCTTTCATTATCCCTTTGAAAGCTATATAAGGAACCCCTTGGTACATTGATGTTAGTTTTTCAACATTTAAGCTAGCATTATGTTAGGATCTTTTCACTGAGAGAATAACAAGCACAGCAATAACATAAGCACATCACATGAGACAAGAGACACAAAGAGTTTTGATCAGGGAAACCATAAATGGAGAAAACCCTGCAACTTTCTCTAAGATAGTATCACCACAAGATGTGAAACCCAAAACAGTAAGATGTACTCCCAACATAGCAGTAGCCTTCTGTCTTCTGTCAAGCCAAAGTATTTCCTTCTCCAATAGTGCGCCACACTTGAGAGAGAAAGTGATGTATTTCACAAGTGATATAGACTCTCACTCTCTATTTATATTCATCCATTCACTTGAATTACATTTTCACACGTAGGCTCGACCTAATAATTACTACTTGAGCCTACACCTTAATTAGTGTATAATAACTCAAGTGCCCCGAAACTGTGGGGACTTACCTAATGACTTGATATGACTTGATTACATTATTAATTCTCCCGATCGGAACATCGAGGAATGACCACATGACTCAAATACATAATGGAGACATCCCGGAATAAACATCGGGTTACAATATACATAGAAGAATACATTCCGAAGTTACATATACATCAACACTCCCTCTTAACTAGGAAGGTATTCTTTCGACACAATTTTCAGCACTGGTCTTCTTCTCTGTATCAACTGGATCATCTCGTCTTCAAGTCATCTTCGTCTTCAAGTCATCTTCATATTTAAGTCATCTGGATCTGGATCATCTCTCAATCTGGATCATCTCTAGTCATCATCACTGGATCTGGATCATCACTCGATCTGGATCATCTCTAGTCATCATCACTGGATCTGGATCATCAATCAATCTGGATCATCATCACTGGATTGGATCTGGATCATCTCTCGATCTGGATCATCTCTGCTGGATCTGGATCATCACTCGATCTGGATCTCTCGGAGTCATCATAACTGGATCTGGATCATAGCTTGATCTGGATCATCTCTGGTCATCATCATGTGTGTACTATCTCGTCATGGGAAGTTCTATAGAGCCAGCCCTTTTTCATGCTGGTTGTAGGCCTAGCCACCAGGTAGGTCTTCGCCCAGCACTTACATTTGACCTGCTCATCAGAAAGGCACGCCCAGCACTCACATCTGATCATGTAGTAAACTACAATCACATCAGAAAGGCCCAGCACTCACATTCACCAGCATGATAGGACATCACATCACTAACATCTGTGAAATGGCTCTACACTTATATCTGACCTACTCGTCAGAAGGGCACAATCCCATCTAGGATGGAACCACATCCTGCCACACTGATGAAAGAACCCTGTTCTTTTCACCCAGGCTGGAACCACATCCGCCACACTAATGGAAGACTTTCAACCAGGCTGGAACCACAACCAACACAATGATGAAAGAACTCTGTTCTTTCCACCAAGTTCGGAACCACATCCGCCACACTGAAGAAAGATTTCTGCACTTACATCTGACCTACTCGTCAGAAGGGCATGCACTCACATCTGACCTGGTAGGAACTGAATCCTGCACCCTCGTCAGAATGGCCCCCAGTCCCAGACTGAGCTACCTGGTAACTGACCAGGTGCCTCCACTCTCCCGGAGAGTGGCAGTTGCCCTTACATCTGTCCTACTCGACAGAATGGCCAGCACTAACATCTGTCATGGGAGGAACTTAGTCCTTTATCCATGACCAGAATGGCTCAGCCCTTACATCTGCCTGCTCGTCAGAATGGCTCTCTCAGTCCCTGACTGAGTATTCCTGGTAACTGACCAGGTGCCTCCATTCCTAGAATGGCAGTTAGCACTCATATCTGACATGGAAGGAACTGAATCCTCTCACCATGACAGAATGGCTCAGCCCTTACATCTGACCTGCTCGTCAGAATGGCTTTGAATCTCTAGCACTCATATCTGACATGGAAGGAACTGAATCCTCTCACCATGACAAAATGGCTCAGCGCTTACATCTGACCATGGAAGGAACCAATCCTCTCACCATGTCAGAATGGCTATGGGTCTCATCACTTTCTCTTGGAAGGAACCTCGATC
>LPNX011084107.1:288373-310022 GCA_001517045.1 Pseudotsuga menziesii
CCTATCCAAATGCTCAGGTGGATAAGAAGTTCTTCAAGAGTTGAGATCTTCATATTGAGGGATCTTGTTTGGATGGTAAGAGCTTGATCTTCAATTGCTCCCATCTTCTGTTCTCGAGCTTCTTCTTCTTGTGAGTTTTCTTTGAAAGTAACCACTTCCTTCTGGCACACATTCCTCACATGAATGAATCCTATGATCTTGGGAGGCCATTCAAGGTGGCCATCACTACTTCTACATTCTTCACTTCTTCTTTTACCACTTCAAGTTGTTCTTGATTTGAGAGACTCTTATGACTGCATGGTCTCTACATTCTGGATATTCACATTCTTCAACTAGTTTATTTAAGTCATATTCTGATTTTTGTTCTTCCCTTCAAATAGCTTAAAATTCTGGAATAGCTTTGCTTGCAATAGGTAGTGCTCTATAGTGCACATGTGCAAGCCTTCTATGCCAAAGCTCATTTGGCTCTACCGTATCATGGATCAAGGCTTGTTCTGGATAGCCCTTCAATTTGTACAAGCCTCCTTCTTGTTCTCTAATCACTACCGCATCATCGATAGTCTTTCCTTTTAGCCATATGATGACTTGACCATCTATGAATGCAATCCGCATTCCTTTTACATCAATGCTGAAATGGAGAGAAGGTTCTTCTTGAATCCTGGAATAAACAATACTTCTTTCATTGTTAGAGACTTACCAGAGTCTAGCTTGTATGAAGATTCCCCACTACCTTTTATTGGATATTGGTAGTCATCTCCTAGTTTCACCTTATGAGGTGATTCAAGTTCTGAGAGTCTTACAAAGGATTCCTTGAATCTTGTCATATGTTTGGAAGCCCCACTGTCTATAAGCCAATCATCACTTCCATGAATAATGTTACCTGTGAGAGCTAATATCAGAACATATTCATCCTCGCTTGAAGAATCTTCACTTTCATGTCTGGATCTCTTTTGGATGGTTCATCATCCTCTATAGCATGAGCATGATGTCTTCTTTGGCCTTGACCAAGTTCTTCTTGTGAAAGGCTTCTAACCTCGTCTCCGTCTGAAACTGGAGCCTCTATACTCATGTAGGTGTCCAATCCATTTTCTTCATAGAGATCAAATACTTCTATGCTTGGAAGTTGTCAACTTCACCAAGCTTATCATCAAGCTATTGTGATAGATCACTTTGAAATGAGAACCTCAAATGGAAATAGCAAAGGATTAGATCTTACCGATTTGAGGTGTCCGTCCTTGTCCTGGAGTTTGTTGATCTAGGGTTTGTCACAGAAACCCTAATTTTCAAAACTTGGAATATTTTAGTTCTGATTGGATAAATAGATATATCTCTTCAAATGGAGCTTTCCAATGTACTCCTTTTCTGAAAACAGTGGAGGGAAGCTCCCGGAACAGGAAGCCCTAATTTTCCAATTTCTTCTGCAGAAATGTCTGTTACTGTTTCTGTGATATCTCCGAAATTACTGCTCCTATGTGTCTAAAATTTCTCACTGAGGTAACCTTGCATGTCTCTGATCCAACAACACAAGTTTCATTAGAATTTGTTTCACCATTTGGGATTTATGATCCTTTTACCAAGGTGACCTGTTATAGGACTGTTCAGAACATCAAAGTTTTATGGAATCCCACGTGTCATTGGTTCATATTCTGAGACTGATATTCGGGCCACCGAAAGTATAGTCTGTACCCTTTCTGGAACATCTTCAGGAATTCCATTTGGACCTCTGTAGCTCAAGATATTGTAGATATCCCCAGATGTCCTGTTCAGGGATGAATTCTGGAAGAGGCTGGAACCCTAACTTGGAGAGATCATATCTCCTGGAGTACAGCGAATCTGAGTCTGATTTTTGGACACAGGCTTCATTAGGATTTTTTATTAGGCCCCTACAATTTTTAGCTTCTGAGACTTCGTCAATCTCAGAATATAGAGACTGTACCAAAACTTAACAGTTTTAGTATTTAGGGTTTCTCCTAGCTCAGGGTCAAACAAGGGTTTGACTTTCTTGGAGTTTCACCCAACCAAATTTATTGATCCATGTATCTAAACTTTGTTTTTGATGAGGAGAATAACCCTATGCTGGTCTCATTCAAAAATTCATCTTCTGTAGAAAGCCCTAATTTCCACATCGAAACTGAAAATGCTTGAAATTGAATTCTGCATCGACAGAAAGATGCACTCTTCAATGGAGAGTCATCTTAGCATACTTTTGCTGAAAATCTATGGAGGAAGATCCAAAAAATAGGAATCCCTAGTTCCTATAGCTACACAATGTCTTCTTCTCAGGTTAGCTCTGATACCATGTTAGTTTTTCAACATTTAAGCTAGCATTATGTTATGATCTTTTCACTGAGAGAATAACAAGCACAGCAATAACATAAGCACATCACATGAGACAAGAGACACAAAGAGTTTTGATTGGGGAAAACATAAATGGAGAAAACCCCTCAACTTCCTCTAAGATAGTATCACCACAAGATGTGAAACCCAAAACAGTAAGATGTACTCCCAACATAGCAGTAGCGTTCTGTCTTCTGTCAAGCCAAAGTATTTCCTTCTCCAATAGTGCGCCACACTTGAGAGAGCAAGTGATGTATTTCACAAGTGATAAATAGAGAGACTCTCACTCTCTATTTATATTCATCCATTCACTTGAATTACATTTTCACACATAGGCTCGACCTAATAATTACTACTTGAGCCTACACCTTAATTAGTGTATAATAACTCAAGCGCCCTGAAACTGTGGGGACTTACCTAATGACTTGATATGACTTGATTACATTATTAATTCTCCCGATCGGAACATCAGGGCATGAACACATGACTCAAATACATAATGGAGAAATCCCGGAATAAACTTCAGGTTACAATATACATAGAAGAATACATTCCGAAGTTACATATACATCAACAATTGAAAGCATAAGAGAGAATTGAGAGCAACGAAACTATAGTCCATTGTTGGCGGAACTTATGCTTGAGTCTGCATCCCTTTGTCCCTTGGAGCACTTTTGTGTTCTTCCCAAGATTGCCTGTTGCTAGTGAGCTTGCTATCGAGAGATGGAGGATTGAAGTGGTGGAGGCCCAAGTGGGGGATTCAGTTTCTTCGGTTCGCAGATGTGCCGTTAGAGGTTGTATCTTGTAATCTCTGATTTATATTAATAGAAATATATTTTCCTGTCCAATAATGTGTATTTGAATGAATATTTTATCCATGGGATTATGTCAAATGTTTTTACAATATTGATTATATATGCTAGAATAGATCTAACACCATGATATATAGTATGCTTGTATTGTTTACTTATTGTTGAGGAAGTGTTATAGCAATTCAGGCTAAAGATTGGAAAGCTCAACGGGGATCTACTTCAATCGTCCGGAATAAGGTACAAGGTCTGATCCTTTAGTGTTAAACATTTTATTTCTATTGCATATTCGGAAAGATTGATTTCTGGAGTCAAGCTGTCTGTTGTGGTACCCCGAGCCATAGGAATTTCTCTCCATAATAGAATTGGCGACTCTGCTGGGGAGTTCCTAGTAGTTGTCCTTTGGGGGGTTGTTTTCTTGGCATTCAATGTATTTGAATTGCTCTTTCTCTCTTGTTTCTGTGTCGGGTCTGGGGGCATGTATGCCTGGTAGAGTCTGATTGGTGTGAAGTTTGTCTCAGCCTGTCTGTTCGCCTTGTTTTTATGCACCTTTTCTTCCTGTATGCAGGTTTTTGACTTACAGTCATGTATACACGCGGTTTCCTCTGTTGTTTCCGCGTATACACACGGTTTTACTGTGAACAGTTGTGTATACCCTTGATTTTGTCTTTTTGGGGAAGATAATTGGTTGCTGGGTGAATTCTGTTAGTTGCTGATTCTCCTTTGGCATTGCCTGAGTCTTTTTTGACCTCTGTTTCTGACCAGAAACGTTTTTTTTTAGCCTAGATTTTTTTTTTTAGGAAAGTTCTTGTCATGGAATTTTCGATTTTTTTTTTGAGATTAGTGCATTAGAGTTCCTTTACCTTAGTGCTTTGCTTGAGTGTTGTTTGGATGTGCTTGCAGAGTCTAGGGGTCATAGAATCATTCTTTTGCTTTTTGTATCTCTTTTATTTTCAAAAAATCCAAAAACATTTGCTTATCATCGTGCATTGAATTTTGCACTTTGCATTGTACTTGCACTAGCTAGATCTAGATTTTCTTTGGAGTACTAGTTAGGACTTCATATATGAAAATTTGCATTCATCATTTGAAGAAAAATTGTGCATTTCACTTAGTAGCATACCCTGTTTTCATGGACACAATGCATTTGCATTGATTGTTAGGTGTGCATTTTACTTCTTGTTGCATCATAACATCACTAGTTGCATGACCATATCCTATTTTTTAGTAATAAATCCAACTAAAATCAACGCTAAATTAAAATGAATTACACTATTTTCTTTTTTAGGGTGCACCAACAAGCTTAGGTTTTAGGATCTTGGAATAGTTCATTGTAAGTTAATTCTCCAAGATCACTAAACAACAACATCTAGGTGTTTGTCCAGGTGAGTGTGTGAAATCCTTGGTATAACCAGTGTTCTCAGGATCCTCCTCTCAAACGGGAGTTAAGCACGAGGCAATGTGAGCGGTTATTGATTGGGATGACCCCTAGTCATAACTGAGTAGCACCGGAGATATTTCCAGGATTGTATTCGTATCTGGGGGCTCTTTCGAGAGTTTCGGGCTTTGCTACCCTTCCCATATGGTCAATCCCACCTGTGACTGTCCACCTGAGCATTGAGTATATTGAGGTGACCTTAGTGGCCTTACCTAGGATATCAAGGGGGTACTTGTAGAGGTTATTCTGCAGGTGTCCCAGCCAGGTTGGGGTCGGATAGCATAGTCGCTTTACGCGTTGAAGCTGAGGGCCACAATAATTGGTTATGTACCTCCGCTTGTTGTGTATGGGAGTCTCAAGCCTCTCCTAGGCGAGGCATACCCGCTTCATTCGGGAGCTCACTTATCCAGCCCTTGTTTGCTTGCATTTGGATTTATATTTTATTAGTGATTTCTCTGTGCACGATAGTTAGCCTAGGGTTTACGTAAATAGAGAGTCTTTTCTATTTTTTGAGTCATTGTGGATTCGGGTGCAGTTCTGCGCCGTTCTCATCGCTTAGCAGTACTTCTGCCTTCTACTTCTCCTCCTCCTTTGGGTGATGGACCTAGACAGTCCATGCGAACCATGTCACACATTGATTCACACACCATGGGGGAATCTTCAGAAAGTATTCCTAAACCACCTCCTCCCATTTGTGTAGACGATGGGGAATTTACACCTACTTACGATCCTTCACCTGACTTAGCTAAGTTAGGTCCTGTGATTTCTGAGATAGGAGCCTTGCATGATAAACCTACTCACTTTAGGGCTGATTCCCCATTGACGCGTTACCGGTATGGCATGCGGGAGGATGCCGAGACTCATTTTGAACCTGCCACTACTAGCTATGGTAGTTATGGTACGACTGGTTTTCCTATGCATGATTTGACATTTCATGTCAAATCCGACTTTGAGCCTAGCATTATTCCTGGGGGCACTCTCATTCCTTACCATGCAGAGAGGTTTGGCAGCACTAGTCACATTGCACCTTCCGTCCTAGTGGTGGAAGCTACATCTTATATCCCTCCTAGGTCTAGGGTTAGCGATCCCATTAGGATACCAGATCCGAGATGAGTGATGATAGGTGGTAATACATATCTTATTACTCAGATTCCTTTGTCCTCGGCCCCTAATTCTTCAAATGTACATCCTCCACCTTATTTGCGTGGTCCTTCGAGCCAATATATGGCTACGAGTCAGGTCCGTACTGCGGTTACTAGACCAGTTGTGTCTCAAGCCCACATACCGCCTACTACATCGAGAGGGTATGTTCATACTTCTAGAGGTCATATTGCTACTTCTGGGGCTTATATCCCTACTTCCGGAGCATATCTTCCTACCTACGGAGTGTCTCATGGGGCATCGCATGCGATGACCTATGGACCTTATCATGGGACGCAGTATGGACAGGTTTCTTCACCTTATGGAGGCGGGTATCAACAGCCTGCTTACTCTCCTAATTATAGCTTTGTAGCTCCTACTAGCCAAGGTCCACCGTACTATGGTACTTCCATACCACCCTATACGGGTTAGACAGGAGGAGGGCACTATGGCCAAGGTCATGGTGGTAATCAAACCTATATGAACCAAGGAGCGGTCCATAGACCTCATCGTCCTAGGATCCCTTTCCTCACGACGCTTAATCTTCCTGACTTATCGAGACTTACGAATGATCCTGTGGCTCATGACCCATCTTGGCCGACTGTCCCTACCAAGCTTCCTTTGGACATACCTAAGTTCGAAGGAAAATCAGGAGAGGATATGAGAGAACACGTTACTACGTTTAACCTATGGTGCTCTTCAAATTCATTACATCAGGACTCAGTCCATTTGAGACTATTTCAACGCACCCTCACAGGGCCTGCCGCGAAATGGTATATAGAGTTACCTAGGGGCGTTTTTACTTTGTTCGATGATCTTGCGATGACTTTTCTTAATCACTTCCAGCTACCAGTGCGCTATGACGTTGGTACTAAACTCTTTTCGACATTTTGAGAAGATAAAGCCACCCATATTTCTGATCATATTCAAGAGTGGCATAGACGGAAGAGATTAATTAAAGCCTTTATACCGCCAGAGTTCCTTCTCGAGTGGTTCCTCAAGTCGTTATTTCCATATATAGCGAAGGATGTTTCCACATCCGGAGTGCAGAATGAGGAACAAGCGATATTTAGGGTGCAGGAACTAGACTTGATCTATGCTCAGTCTGGTTTGTTGTATGAGATTATTCCCAATGCTCCTCATTCCAGTTTCGATCCCAAAATCAAACCTAGACCACATGCCGATGGCTTTGTGAGTTGTGCAAGTGCAAAACCTGCGGATTCGGTTGCAAAACAAACTAGTAATTTGTCAATCAACCAATCTGCTTCGGAACAAGCTATGACTTCGTCTCAACCTGCCCAAATGGCGAATGTGCTCTCTGTGCAATCGTCGGACCAGAAGGGTAACCAGCAGCCCGGACGAAATAGAAAGAAGGGTAAAAATAATAATTGAAAGGGTGGGAATAAGAATGAGAATGCTAACAATAATGAAAAGAACGGTAAAAATGTTGGGGGGGACAAGCAAGCTAAACGTAAGGTTAAGTTCCCTTGCAAGTTATGTAAGGACGATCACCTCACTTACTTGTGCCCTTGGATTGACGAAGCTTCAAGATTCTTAGCACAAAGCCTAGTTGTGCTAACGAACCCTTTACCACATAACCATAATATGAACTTGAAGTCCCATGACCAATCTAGTGACGATGATCTACCAGAGGGTAGTGGTCGTGGGTGCATTAACATGGTCCGTGCTGCCAAGGTTGTGACTCATGCGAAAGACTATAGTTCGTCACAACCTAGCCCAGGTAAAGAGCTTGATCCACCAGGAACTCCTTTGCACATTGAGAAACCTGCGGATAAACCTGAGGCTGCACCTCGCATTCCTAAGGGAGTCCTTAAGCGTTCGGGGCATAATCCAAATGCCCGAGCCACCCAGAATTATTCAGTTGTCAAGGACTTGGGCCATACTCCTTGTGCGATGTCTGCATTGGAAGTGCTTCAGAGTTGTCCTTCACAAAGGAAGGCGTTTCTTTCTACCCTTGGTGTGAACGATGATGATTCTTCCTCAGTGATCAAATTTGAAACCATGGGACATCAACCTCACTTGACCTACTATGTGTCTCTTTTGGGGCACGTAGAATGTCTTGGTATGACCGTCAAACGTACTGTGATTGACGAGGGCGCTGCTGCTTCTGTGATGTATTTGGCCTGTTGGAAGGGTCTCGGTTCTCCTAAGCTCTCTAAATCAGCGACTATGTTAATTGCTTTTGATGGGAGATCTTTTAGGCCGCACGGCATCCTTCCTTCCCTTAAAATCTGTTTGGGGGGGAAGACCGTTGCGATAGAGGTTGAGGTGGTTGATGCGCCCCTTGACTATAATATCTTGCCGGGAAGGAACTGGATGTATAGTATGCAAGCCGTTGCTTCTTCCTTCTTCCACGTTGTATGCTTTCCAAATAACGGGAATATTGTAATGATTGATCAAATGGAATTCAAGAATCCGTTTGTTACTGCATCTTCGGGAACTTCAATCCTGATCATTGAACATTCTCAGCTGGCAACTGGGAGTGTGGGTGTAGGCATGTATCCATCCCTCATGGGAAGCTTTAGGTGTCCTACACCGATCCTTATGATATGATCTTGTTCCGACGGGGATTTGACATCTACGACCTCGATGTATTTTCGCACAACCCATATGGAAGACCCTTGGATTCTTCCTACACCGAGTACTTCGAGTAAGCCCATCGAGACAAGTGTGCCGTTACCTGCATCCATGATAGCTTATCAAGCTAATCTCAAGAATGTTGCAGAGCCTTGTGCTTCCTCTTCGTGGAGGGAGGAGGAAGACCCCTATGCACTGTTGGCATGGGTAGTGCAGTCTTCTCATGCCCACGACTACCTTGATACAGTTTTCCCTTTAGATGAAGCGATTATCGAGGCTATGTCGGGAGTTGAGCCACCATGGGAGGAACTTCATCATAGATCGTACTTCCTTCCAGAGCTTGACCGTTTGGAGCATGAGGATTATAGGGAGATTATTAGTCAGAAAGTTGGTAGTCCTATGGTTCCATTAAAATCTCCTGGTCCGATGGCTGATGAAAACATGGCGAACATATCATCAATAATTCCTATCAACATTTATCTCAATCCTGGCATAATAGAGAATGTCTATATTGGGGCGGATTGTTCCCATGCTGAGATTCTGGAATATACTGAGCTATTCAAGGAATTCCATGATATTTTTTCTTGGTATTACGACGAGATGCCAGGTATTGACCCTCATATTGTCGAACATGAGATTAAGACTTACTCCAACGCTAAGCCTGTTCAACAACGTTTACGCACTGTGAATCCTAGGAAAGCACCCGCCTTTAAGGCAGAGATAGAGAAGCTGTTGAAAGTTAGTTTCATCTATCCCATTCCCTTGATGGAGTGGGTTTCAAACCCCGTTCCGGTAGATAAGAAGCAGGAGGCAATCCACATATGCACTGATTTCCATGATTTGAATCGTGCCTGTCCTAAGGATAACTTCCCCACACCATTTATTGATCATATTTTGGATGAGTGTGCGGGTAGCGAGGTGTTCTCCTTTATGGATTGCTTTTCCTGGTATAATCAGATCCAGATTAAACCTCATGACCAACATAAGACAACATTTATTTGTCCTTGGGGAACATTTTCATATCGGAAAATTCCTTTCGGCCTTAAAAACGCCAGAGCTATGTTTCAGCGAGCGATGACCTTGATCTTCCACGATCTCAAGTCTATTATTGAAGTATTTTTGGATGACCTCACTACTCATTCTCGTATGAGAATGCGTCATCCCTATCACTTGAGATTGGTATTCGAAAGATGCCGGCACTATTCAGTTAGATTAAATCCTCATAAGTGCATATTTTGCGTGAAGTCAGGTTGTTTGTTAGGATTCATCGTTTCAAAGGAGGGTATAAGAGTCGACCTTTTGAAGGTTGAGGCAATACTTCAGCTGTCTCCCCCGAAGAATATTCGTCATCTTCAGTGTTTGCAAGGCATGAAAAAATTCTTACAAATATTTGTTGTCAACTTTGCCAATTTGACTAGAGGCTTATATGTGGCCGCATCTTTAGAGAAGATTGGTATGGTTTTGGTTCAAGAGGATGAGAAGATCCATGAGCATGTCATATATTATCTAAGCCGAAACCTTATTGACGCAGAGATTCGTTATTCTCATGTCAAGAAGCTTGCTTTAGCTACCGTACATGCGGTTCAACATTTGAGACATTATATTCTCCTTCGCCAAACCTTGGTTGTGGCCCATGTCTATCCGTTTCAGTTCGCCCTCACATGAAGGATGATTGGGGGAAAGTATAATAAATGGATTGTCATTCTGCAAGAATTTGATCTCGAGTTTGTTTCGGCAAAATCGAAGAAGTATTTAGTCTTTGCAGAGCTCATATCGAATTTTCCGAATGATACCGAGGAGTTGGTTTGTGAAGATTCGTTTGTTGATGAACACATCTTCTTAATCTCAACATTAGACCCATGGTATGGAGATATCATAGTATATCTACAAACACAGAGGACCCCTACTCACCTCTCGTGAGATGAACGACGACGATTATGTCACGTCTCTAAGAATTAACTTATAGTGGACAATACTTTGTACCTCCATGGGGTAGATTCCATTTTACGACGTTGTTTAACTCATGACAAGGCTGAGGTTGTGCTGAATGATTGCCATGGAGGGGCGTGTGGTGGTCATTTATCTGGGCTTTCTACAACTCAAAATATTTTAAGAGCGGGTTATTTCTGGCCGTCAATCTTTAAAGATTGTGTAGATGCGGTCAAGAGGTGCCACCCTTTCTAGGTGTTTGCACGTAATATGTGCTCGAAACCTACCCCATTACATCCCATTATCACCGCCGGTCCCTTCACTAAGTGGTGGATCGATTTTATGGATTGCAACCCAGCTTCATATTATAGTGCATGTGGATTACTTCACAAAATGGGATGAGGCTATGCCTACAGTAAAATCTGACGATGAGACAGTCGCTCACTTCGTGTTCAACCAAATCATTACACGGTTTGGGATTTCGAAAGAGCTTGTCACTAACCATGGCTCGCACTTTCAGAACCGTATGATGGAAGAGTTGGCATCCAAGTTAGGGTATAAGCAAGAGCACTCCTCTTCTTTTTACCCCCAAGCGAATGGATAGGTAGAGGCAGTGAATAAATCACTCAAATCCATTCTCCAACGAACCATCGCACAAAGCAAGATGAATTGGCACGTTATGTTATATCCTATTTTGTGGGCATATCGAACCGCGGTTAAGACTACCACTGGTTTTTCTCCATATCAGCTTATACATGGAGTGGAGTCGATATTGCTAGTTGAATGCGAGATTCCTTCGTTGAATCTAGCTGTGGAAATCTTACCAGACACTTCACCTTTGGAGGAGCGTTTGGTTCACCTTGAGCAACTATGATGAGCAGCGTCGAGATGCCTTGGTGGCTCTAGAGGTTAATAAGCATCGCGTTAAGGTCCAGTACGATAAGTCTGTCCATCCAAGAGTGTTTAGTGAAGGAGACTTGGTCCTCTTATGGGATCAACCGAAAGAACCCTTGGGGGTAGGGAAGTTCAATCCCATGTGGAGTGGTCCTTATGTGGTCAAGCGTGTGTTAGAGAAGGGTGCCTATGAGTTAGTAGACTACAAAGGCACAGCTTTGGCGGAGCCTAGAAATGGGCTCTATCTTAAAAAATACTATGCATAATATTTATCCAAGGCTGCTTGTTGTATATTACTGTACAACTTTGCATAGTTAGGTTTTTTTCTTATCATGATCGGGTTTGTGATCGGTTTTTGTTTCTTTTGGCAGATGTCGAGGGAATCTTCCACCTACATAGGATTCGCGGATGGTGCAAGCCGTCACACTCAACACTCAACCTCTGCTGCTTGGGTGATTTATACTCCTACGGGTCAAGTACTATCTTCAGGATGTGTATGTCTACGGCCATCTTCCAACAATGTTGTTGAATATAGCGCCGTTATCGAGCTTCTATGGGATGCCATTCTATATGGCATTCTATCTCTTGAGGTACATCTTTATTCGGAGTTAGTAGTGTCACAGCTAAATGGTTTGTACCATGTTAGAGATCAGACGTTATTGAGAAGGTTCTTACGTGTGAGATTGTTAGAACGGCAATTTGACAGTATTACATATATACACATTCCAAGAAATAACAATCAAGTTGCTGACTCATATGCTAACTACGTGTTAGATTGGCATTTGTCTCATTCATAATAAATTAATCACAAATACAATTTTTACACATGTAAATAAATAAATTGATCACCATAAAACTTTTTTATATATACATCAAAATGTGGTAATACATAGTGTCATGATACAAAATTGGGACTCTCAAGCCACCATCATATATTACACGGTAGTACAAAACATATACACTCCCAGGTGTCTAATCCCGTGGAGGATGAGGAGGGTTATGATCATGGAACGTCACTAGAGCTCTAGCTAGCCATCGGAATAAATGCACCCATGCGCATGGTACACCCACCACCTGCCGCTGCATGGCCTCAGGAAAGTCCTCAACTTGCGCCATGGGAACTCTATGAGTCAGTCTCATAAAGTTGGTATGAATGCTCTGGAGCATTCGCTCCGCATTCGCACCCGTGATGTCATATCCTCTTCCCCTCCGTCTATGACGAGGGAATCCCTCTGGCCTCCGTGGTCCCACATCTGCACAGCAATGGTAGATGTCACTATGTATTGTCACACAAAAACATGTCTTTTTGATTTCACATAATCAAGAAAATACAAAAAAATGAAATAACTCAAAAAATTTAAAAACAGTGAGGGTCGAGATTCGTTACCTATATCGCCATATGCCGATCCTAGTGGTAATGGCATGTCTGGGTCCCCTCAGAAATCTATCCATGCATAGGGATAGTCATCAATGGCAACAATTTGTCGTCGCCACCATGGAAAGAAGTCATTTCGGTATGGGTTGGCCACCCTACCACCCCCCAGTCTGCGCATAGCATCTTCCCAACGCCGTTGGGCTAGATCTCGAACCCCGTGGAGAGGAACATCCACTCTAGGGCTCAATCCTGGAACACGCTCAAAGAAAAACGTGCTCAGAATACTACTAACCCCGAAGTTTCGTACCCTTCCTGCCTTACACTCACTGAGCTGGTGTTTCATGTTGCTCAGTAGTGTTGTACTCCATTCATAGATGGTCGGTCTCATACACTCCATCGCGTAGAACATCAGAGGCTGAGAAGCCTGACGGAGTGATGCTAAGCCTACTATCATGCCCAGCATCAGTAGTATGGCCTTTAGGCCCAGCACTTGTATAGCATTGGTGGGGACTTGACTCCCCACCTTCTCAGTATCTAGGTAGCAGTACATAGCTATGTACTCATCGATAGTTAGACCACCTCCTGACCCACCTCCCCTCGTCTAGATATCCCTGTGATAAAGTATATGTCCTCCACCTCTATGGTGAGGGACATTCCATCTATACAGAAGGACTCCGAGTCTGGATCCCAATAGTCTACTAGCATCTATAGCAGTCTTGGTTTGGCCCTCAAACTACCAAGACACCAAAACTTGTAGAGTCTGCATGCACATAAAGCTTGCTGAGCCACTAAGTCGGCCCTTACTGCTTCCTCTACCTCACCGTGCTCACGCTCTCTCCACTCTAGCACTATCCTGCAAGAGAAATTGCAAAATTATCCATTAGATTCTTGGAAAATCACATGTGCGGCCTCATACGCGACTGTTTTGCAAACAGCCGCGTATGTATGCGGGTTTTAGCCCCTTTTCCATGTATAGCCAGCCCTATACGCGGAAAAAGCTTCGATACCCGCATGGGCTGCAGCGTACACTTTGGGATGGCTTAAAAAACTCATTTAACCATGAAAACCTACAAAAATTATATCAAAATGTAAGAGGAGAGCATGAGTAAGTACCTGGAAGAAACGGTTGTGAATTCCGCTGGCTGGATCTCCTGGAATTTGCAGTTGAAAATCAGAGCTCAAATGGGTAAAAGTTTCAAATGATTTCTATTTTTTACTATTTATAGAAAAAATTTCAAATATTTGAAAATTTTTACCCCCTTTTCTATAGTGTCGACATTTTCCGACCATTTTGGACCATTTTTGACATAATTGGTGTTGTAGATGACCTTTTTCAGTGTCGTTTCAGCCATTGGATTGACCCGTTCGTGTCGATCTAAGGTATAATGACTAAACTAGCATATAGGTTAGGTTTCACCACCGTTTGCATTTTGCATGACCTTATGACCATATCACCATGACCTTAGGTACAAACCCACTCTATTATGTCACGGAACCTTCTTGCTACTTTAGAAGTGGCATGATGTGAGTGGTAGAGCTTCACCTTACATGGTTACCCTAGTTAGCGCCTTATTTGCATTTGGTGCCCATGCCGATGTTTCTTCCTTTAGGGTGTGGGAGTCCATTGTATAGTACTGCCATGACATTTCGCAAGAGCCTCATACTCCTCTTGATCTTATGCTGGCCTAAATTTTCCCTCAGGACTCCCTTATGTCAAGTTGTGAATGCATTATCATGAGCTTTTCCTGCCTTATTGAGATTTATGCTGGCTCCCCTGACATTGTGTTTCAACCATATAGCTCGAGTTTGTCTCATGTCTAGCCATGCAGAGCCATTTTTTATATTCTTCGCAGCTTGATTCCCTTTTATCGGGAGGGGATTTTCCCTTGAGTGTCCATATCCTACACATGTATCCTTGCATTGAGCATAGGTATGTCCCACTGCTTGGAACTAGTTTGTTTTCCCTTATGACACTCATCTCCTCCTAGTTTGTAACTATAAAGCTAGTTTATTCTTTTTTCAAGCTTTTAAAATAACTGAAAAAGTACAAAAAAATAAAAAAAATAAAAAGCCGGACAAGGAAATATGTTATCTTTGGCAGCTGTCAAGTCGTGTTGCCTTCGAACAGAGCATTGTATATCACATCCATTGGTTGGGTTATAGTTTGAATTTAGGAGCTGTACTCGTTTATCTGAGTTTATCTCCACCAACTGGTTAAGCTTCCAGTCCCTATGGAGCCTCTGTTGATGCCTCCTATGTCACAGAGATGTCCCAGTTTGTATATCAAGTCTATGTTGCCTTCATTCATTCACCATATGCCGTTATGCTCTTGTTCGAAGGAAGTTGAAACCTGAGTCGGCCATTCCTCAATTATCTTGACTTTGCATGTCAGTCATTCCCGGTACAGTTACTGGTTCGTGCACTTTATGATCAAGTCCTTCCACATTATATAGCCTTGCTGAGTACCTCGTGTTGGATGATGGGGGATGTCTTAATTCCCTCCTTCCAGCGGATTTCATCCCATCGAATTCAGATCATTTATTCTGGGATTGGAGTCTAGAGTCATTTTGAGTTCCTTGAGACTTGCAGTCATTAGTGGCAGGTTCTCTTGCCATCGATAGTTTCTTGGGAATACATCAATGTCCCCTGATCGATGGATCCTCTCAAGTGTTCGACCTCAACACATTTATTCACACTTGTTAGTTTGCACTCTAGTACCTTGATTCCCATTTTCATTATCGATGGGTAATCTCGCGTCTATTAACAGTATACATTAAATACCGGTAATCAGACGATGGACTACTATGTTCAACCTCGACACCTCTATTCGCATAGTAGGACATGTACTCGTAGCGGTTTGTATAGAAGACTTTACAGATTGGTGGCATCTCTTATATGCTACCTCCTTGATCATGCCAGTGTTCATGAGATTTCAGCTCTCGTGACTTGATTCTAGTATATGTCAGACATTTCCAGCCACTATGGAGATGTTGATCTGTTATATATCTTCAGCCATTTTGGAGATCATGGTCCTTTGTATATCTTCATCATGGAGATTCTGATCTATGTATATTGTACGTGGCTATGACCACCTATGTGACATCATGTATCATGCCTATTCATGGCCATTGTACTCTTATGTATCTGGGACTGCTATATGTACTTGTAGTTATATGCAGAGTTGTATTATTGTACTATGCTGATTGGGTGGCTGGTCTTTCATTTGGGATCCTTCATCACTCCACTTCTGGGATGGACTTATAATGTATTTCTGCCATCGTATGACCCCTCTAACCTCACACATTAGGGGGCATCTGTTATAGCGGATTTCACCACTCTAGGTGAATCACACTTTGTATGGCCTTCCCCTGTCCCGCTGCAGACTCATTAGCCCCTATGGACTACTTTTTGTCTTTTGATGTTTCCTTGATCATCCCTAAAAACACATGAAAAATGATACACACGGATTTTAACCCTATAGTCGCGTACATACCTGGGTTTAACCCCTATAACTGCGTACATTGAGATGTGTGAATAATCCAAATCCTTTTGGAATTTTCCTTGACATGGATCCGACTCATATGACTCCTGGCCTTCCATATGCCTTGAGATCGCACGGATTCGACGACCTTTCATTATCTCTTTGAAAGCTATATAAGGAAACCCTTGGTATGTTGAAATATTGTAACTTCGAAGAATATTCTTTATTTATCTTTTGTGGTCCCCGATGGTCCAACCGGGAGAACCACTTGTATTACATTGTACCCCGATGCTCCTAATCGGAAGAACTAATAAGAGTCATGAGGTAGTCCCCTCTAATTGTAAAGGTGGGTCATCAGCACCCCAGTGTGGTTACTTGAGCCTACATGTGTAACTCGAGCCTACATGAGTTAACTTAAGCCGACATGTTAATTGAGTAAACTTTAATTAAACGGATGAATATAAATAGAGGTGTAGTGCTCCTCATTTGAGACACACACACTCACTTGGAATAGCGCACTTATGGAGGAGAGAAGTTGTTGGAGAAGGAGGAGAATCAGGTTTTTGATATCCTTGTTGGTTTTACCTTTTTCCCTTTTGGGGCATCTATATTGAGAAAGATTTTGCTGGGTTTTTCCCTTTAGGGTTTTCCCAGGATAAATCTGTGTTGTTCTTGTGATACTGTTTCTTTCAGTGATCCTGTTTTATATGCTTTTATTATGAAAAATGAAATGATATACTGATGTCTTAGCTAAGCATATGAAAATTTAACATGGTATCAGAGCTAACCTGAATAGGGAAGCTTTCACAAGTTACAGAAGCTAGGGCTTCTTATTTTTTGGTTCTCTCTCCACAATCAATCAGCAAAAGAAGGCTAGGATGACTCTCCTTTGAAGAGTGCATCGTTCTGTCGAAGCAGAATTCGATTCCGAGCATTTTCAATTTTCGATGTGGAAATTAGGACTTTCTACTGAAGAGGAATTTTTGAGTGAGACCAGCATAGGATTTTTCTTCTCATCAAAACCGAATTTTAGAGACCTGGATCAAGAATTTTGGTCGGGTGAATCTTCGGGAAAGTCAAACCCTAGTTTGACCCCGAGCTAGAAAAACCCTAAATACTAAAACTGCTACGTTTTGGCACATTTGCTATATTCCGAGATTGGCGAAGGATCAAGAGCTGAAAATTGTAGGGGCTGAAGATAAAATCCTGATGAACACTGTGTCCAAAATTCATCTTCAGATTCTCTGTATTCCAGGATATATGTTCTCTCCAAGTTAGGGTTCCAGCCTCTTCCATAATTCATCCCTAAACAGGACACCTGGGGAGAATTGCAATATATTGGGCTACAGAGGTCCAAATGGAATTCCTGAAAATGTTCCGAAAAGGGAATGGACTTTAATTTCGTTGGTCCTATTTTCAGACTCAGAAGATGAACCAGTGACACGTGGCATGCCGTACAACTTCGCTGTTCTGAACAGTCCTGTAACAGGTCACCTTGGTAAAACGATCATAACTCCCAAATGGTGAAACAAATTCTGATGAAATCTGCGGTGGTGGATCAGGGACATGCGAGGTTACCTCAGTACAAAATTTCAGACATAGAGGAGAATAAATTTCGGAGATATCACAGAAACAGTAACAGGCATTTTTGCAGAAGAAATTGGAAAATTAGGGCTTCCTGTTCCGGGAGCTTTCATCCACTATTTTCAGAAATGGAGTACATTGGACAGTTCCATTTGAAGAGATCTATCTGTCTAGACAATCAGATCTGAAAGATTCCAAGTTTTTGAAATTAGGTTTTCTGCGACAAACCCTAGATCAGTCAGCTCCGGAACCAGGACAGACATCTCAAATCGGTAAGATCTAATCCTTTGCTATGTTCATTTGAGGTTCTCTTTTCAAAGTGATCTATGACATCAGCTTGATGATAAGCTTGGTGAAGTTGACAAATTCCAAGCCTAGAAGTATATGATCTCTCTGAAGAAAATGGATTGGACACCTACATGAGCATAGAGGTTCCAGTTTCAGAGGGAGATGAGGCTAGAAGCCTTTCTCAAGAAGAACTTGGTCAAATCCCAGAAGATCATTGATGATTCAGTTACGAATCAACTTGTACTACAAGTGTCTTCCCTAAAGACATTGATGAGGGTTGATTTCTTGACCAAGCTATTTGAAGGGAAGAACATAGATCAGAATATGACCTTAAGAAACCAGCTGAAGAATGTGAAGATCCAGAATGCAGAGACCATGCAGTCATAAGGATATCTCAAATCAAAGAACAACTTCAAGCGGGGATAGAAGAAGTGAAGAATGCAGAAGTGGTGATGGCCACCTTGAATGGCCTCCCAGGATCATAGAACTCATTCATTTAAGAAATGTGTTCCAAAAGGAAGTGATTACTTTCACCAGACTTTGGGAAGAAGAAGAAGCTCATCTCTGAAGATCAAGCTCTCATCTTCTAAAGAAGATTCCTCAATCAATGAGAAATATGAAGATCTCAACTCTTGAAGAAATTCTTATCCACCTCAGCATTTGGATAAGAAATGATGCTGAAGAAGACGATGAAGCTGAAGACTCAAGAAGGAATATACCCATGAAACAAATAAAGATAAGTATTCAATTGTCATTTCATAATATTGTTTTGTTATACATTTGATTATATTTAGTGATGTGTTATGCATGATAGATTGTTTGCATTAATGACTATAAACTACTAATATGCATGTGATGGGTAAGTAGCTCATGGTGCTATACAACTCTCCATTGTTACTTATCAAACCTTTTTGCTGACATATTGGATAAGTGCACAATCTCAATAATGTCATGGTGGAAATGGAAGGCATCTAGAAAGTTTATGTGAGATATGGATGAATATTGTATTGACTAAACAATTGCATGATGCATAAGCATTTGTCATTGTGCATATGTTTTATGAAATAGTTCTAACCATGCAACTGGTGCATTTGAATTGCAGGAAAGGTCATGAACAACCTCCTACAAGAAAAGAAGGATGAGACTTGTTCCACTCCAATAAACATGAATCTAAGGCTCCCAGGGTCAGAGACACCATGACGGAAGAAAGAGCTTCAGAGAGTGGTAGATCCACCTTGAAGTATGAAGACCACCATGGGTACAAGAGATAACTCAAGATGAAGAAAAGAATGCTATGAAAGAAGCTATGATCAAAGAATAACAATTGATCATGGGAAATGATGTATACGATATGATGGAACAATTGTACAAAGCAAGGTTCATGATTCTCCCCCAAAAAAATAGATTATGACATGACATACTCTATTGACCAGTATATATCAAGCATATAACCATCTGTACAGAATGAAGAGGGAAGATGATACTCCACTTCAGGGGGAGTGACTACAGAAAATTATATCTGAGTTTGACATGGTACGACATGATGGATAGCTTTGTGATGGATGGAGACTTTACCAAGAGTAAAGTGGGTTCCAACCTTCAAGGTTGATTGCAGAAGACTAGGATATGTTGATGACCTAAGAAGACAAACTCATAGAAGATGTTGTGATACTAGAATGATGTTTAGGATATAGTACTCAAACCAGAAAGCAAGAATGTGGTATCTTCCAAATGGATCTGCAAGATAAGATATGTTGTTGATAGAAGTAAGGTAAGAGTTGCGGCTAGAGGTTTCTATCAGAAAGAGGGAATTAATTCTGAAGAGACACTTACTTCTGGAAGCAAGGTACATTTCCTTCAAAACTATCATGGTAGTTTCTTCCATGATGAAGTAAAGACAAGCCTTCCTTAATGGTATGATGGAGGAAGAGTTTTACATCGAATAGTCATGAGGATTTGAAGTTGAAGACAGAAGGAATAAAGTATGCAAGTTGAAGAAGGCCCTCTATGGCCTGAAGCAAGCTCCAAGAGCTTGATATGAAAGAATAGATAGTTTCTTGATGAGCATGGGCTTTGCCAAGAATAAAGTCGATCATAACCTTTCCTACAAGGTTGTAAAATTTGTACCTATCATTCTATTACTATATGTGGATGACTTATTCTTGACAGGGATTGAGAAACAGGTCATGGAAAGCAAGAAGAAACTAACAGAAGAATTTGAGATGAAAAACTTTGGGTTAATGCATTATTTCCTAGGTCTGGAAGTATGGCAAAGTTTAGAAGGAATCTTTCTCAACCAGGGAAAGTATGTGGTAGAGATATTGAAGAGATGCAAAGTCATGGCCACACCCATGGACTCCAACCTGAAGTTGTTAGCTGATGACTCATTAGATTTAGTGGTTGTGACTCACTACAGACAGATTATTGGGTCATTGATGTACTTAACAAATACCAGACAAAAAATTTGTTTTGTTGTGAACACCTTAAGTCAATAACTTGTTCAACCAAGTCCGGTTCACCTAGTAGCTGCAAAACATGTGATGAGATATCTGAAAGGGACTATAGACTTTGGTCTATACTATGATGGTAGCCATGAGTATAGATTGTATGGCTACATAGATGCAGATTGGGCTGGAAGTATCTCAGACAGGAAAAGCACATCAGGTATATGCTTTTGTTTGAAGTCTACTATGAGTTCATGGTTTAGCAGGAAACAGTACAGTGTTTCTCTTAGCACGGTTGAAGCAGGATACATAGCAGATTGCTCTACTAAGTTGTGAAGCCATATGGCTTCAGAAGCCGATATTAGGTCTCTTTGACCTGAAGATGGATACAACAATGATTCTATGTGATAACCACTGTTGTGATGACAAAGAACCCTGTGTTACACGTAACACGTAGAAATATGGTATTTCTACATACAAGATAAGATGAAGATAATGATACTGTAGATGCAGATGATGGAGATTTAGTATTTCTATACTGAATATAGAGATGATGATGTTTCAGTATTCCGATACTGAAGATATAGATGATGACGATTTCAGTATTCCCATACTGAAGATATAGATGACATTTCAGTATTTACATACTGTAAATATAGATGATGGTGATTCCGTATTTCTATACTAAATATAGAGATGATGATGATTTCAGTATTTCTATACTGAAGATATAGATGATGATGCTTTTAGTATTCACATACTAGAGATAGAGATGGTGATAGATTTGTATTCATATATTGAAGACATAGATGATGATGGTTTGGATGATGATGTACCGACGAAGCCTCTGCCTCGAGTAGAGTTTGAACACTTTCAAGACAAGCTTGGTGTTGTTCAGAAAGACCTTCCTCGAAAGGGGGAGTAGCGATGTTGCAGAGGGATTGTATCATCCTGGGACATCTGTCCATAATAGATCCGGTGACCTCGGTCATCGATAACGTGATGGGATTGTATCATCCTTGGGCACCTTCCCTAAAGTGATCCGAAGACCTCAGTCTTCGAGAATGAAGAGGGATTGTATCATCCTGGGACATATGTCCATAATAGATCCGGTGACCTCCGTCATCGAGAACGTGATGGGATTGTATCATCCTTGGGCACCTTCCCTAAAGTGATCCGGAGACCTCGGTCTTCGAGAATGAAGAGGGATTGTATCATCCTGGGACATCTATTCATAATAGATCCGGTGGCTTCGGTCCTCGAGAATGTGGTAGGATTGCATCATCCTTGGACATAGTCCTAAAGTGATAGGGAGTGATTATCCCGTAATTG